>VWZE01008014.1:548760-574027 GCA_013396675.1 Eubucco bourcierii
CCATGGGGTCGGGCGGCGGGGTGGCGCTGGCTGCTCGGTGCGTCCCGGCCACCGCCGCCCCGCCGCCGGCGGGAGCCTCCAGCTATGCTGCGGGGCGGCCGGAGCCCGCTGCCGCCCCCGGCGGGGACCGTCGGCGGAGCGCGGAGTCCGGCGGTCGCTCCCGGGGCGGCGCAGGTGGCGGCGGGCAGCCTGCTGGCGCTGCTCATCCTCTGGACGCTCTTCGGGAACGTCTTGGTGTGCGCGGCTATCGTCCGCTATCGCCACCTGAGAAACAAGGTCACCAACATATTCATCGTGTCCCTGGCTGTCTCGGACCTGCTGGTGGCTCTGCTGGTTATGCCCTGGAAGGCGGTGGCTGAGGTGGCCGGGTACTGGCCCTTTGGGGCTTTCTGCAACGTCTGGGTGGCCTTTGATATCATGTGCTCCACAGCTTCCATTCTGAACCTCTGCGTGATTAGTGTGGACAGGTACTGGGCTATTTCTAGCCCCTTTCGTTATGAGAGGAAGATGACCCAACGGTTGGCTCTGGTGATGATCAGCGTGGCGTGGGCATTGTCTGTACTCATCTCCTTCATCCCTGTCCAGCTCAACTGGCACAAAAGTGGGAATATTGTTGCTGCCGATGATATTGGAGATGAATTTGGCACAGGCTGGGCAGCGGCAGGTGCCGTCACCACCTGGGCAGAAGATATGAGCACCACATGGGTGGCATTAGCAGCAGTGAGACCCTCTGATGGGACCTCAGGCAGCAATGACACCCTCACTGTACCATCAGAGAACTGTGACTCCAGCCTCAACAGGACTTATGCTATTTCCTCCTCTTTGATCAGTTTTTATATCCCAGTGGCTATCATGATAGTTACCTACACTCGAATCTACCGCATTGCCCAGGTGCAGATTCGTCGTATCTCTTCTCTGGAGAGGGCAGCTGAGCATGCCCAGAGCTGCCGGAGCAGCCACGCTGACTGTCACCATCACACAAGCCTCAAGTCCTCCATCAGGAAGGAAACCAAGGTGTTGAAGACGCTCTCAGTCATCATGGGTGTCTTTGTCTGCTGCTGGTTGCCGTTCTTCATCTTGAACTGCATGGTTCCCTTTTGTGAGAGCCCACCCAGTGACCCCCACGCTGGCCTTCCCTGTGTCAGTGAGACCATCTTTAATGTCTTTGTCTGGTTTGGTTGGGCCAACTCTTCTCTCAATCCCATCATCTATGCCTTCAATGCTGACTTTAGAAAGGTTTTCTCCAACCTCTTGGGATGTGGTCAGTTTTGCTCTAGTACTCCGGTGGAAACTGTTAATATAAGCAATGAGCTTATCTCTTACAACCAGGACACACTTTTCCATAAGGAGATAGTGACTGCTTATGTTAACATGATCCCAAATGTGGTTGACTGTGAAGAAAATCGTGAGGACCCTTTCGATAGGATGTCCCAAATCTCCCCTGACCATGAGATTGCCACTGATTCTGTCTGTGAGCTGGAGTGCGAGGGCGAGATTTCACTTGGCAAAATAACACCTTTCACTCCAAATGGTTTACATTGAATTGCATCCTGCCCTGGACATTTCTTGGATTATAAATCAAAATACTAGCACTGAGTGAAAAAAACTTGCTTGATTTTATGCTGTAGTTTGGACAGTCACTTCATGCTAAACCAACTTTTACTTGTAGCACTTTGCAGGATGCAGACACAGGGAGCACAAATTTAATTCAGCACTTCCCCGGGCTGGAAGAGGACCAGGCAGCAGTGTTGATTAGCAGCAGTGAGGTGCTGTCCTGTAATTGCAGTCTGTTCATGTTTTGAATGTGTTTGCAAATGAAAGGTACCATTGTATGCTAAGTATTCCAACTTCTAAAATCAGGGACAGAGGTGACTGGCATAGACATTAAATGGGAAGAAATTCTGGACGGTTTGTTTGTTCAGATCTTATATTTCTTTTTGTCTGTTGTTTTTTGATTGGTTGGTTGAGTTATTTGTGGTTTGGGTTTTTTCCCCCCCCCCCTTTTTTTTTTTTTTTTCTTCTTCTTAAAGGTAGAAGTAGTGAGGTGGTGATTTGGATGATTATTTAAATGCGTGTTTCTGCCAAAAGAGTTTATGTGAAATCCATGTTCGAGGCGGTGTTGTTGCCCATGATATCCTTGCCATGCTTCCAGATGAATAAATAAAAATTACATTCATCAAGGGGTTATTATCTTTCATTTATCATCCAAAAAGGTTTGCAAGAAGTATTGAAACTTCAGCATTCCTATTTGAATGGTTAGAGTGACAAACAGGTAAACCCTGCTATTTTGACATTGAATGTTATAGGAATAATTAACTTAAATGAACTCTTTTATATGTCTCAACCTACAGATAGATGCCTGTTTTATTTCTTAGTCTTATAACTGATGCTATTCCTTTCTGCAGCTAATAATATCAACTATGCACATCTACAAGCTATTAAAGCTTTCCACTCACTTCTATACTTGAACTTTCTTTTTTAGAGATGCTATTAATGAGGAGAGTTTGGCAATAGAATTAGGAGCTGAATGTGTCTAAAAACAGTAATTGTGTTTGAAAATAATGCTAAGACTCAGCATTTCCCAGTGCAGGCATCAGAGAACTCATTCAAACCAAGAGAAGAAAAAATACTGCTGATGTTTTAGAAGGTTTTTTTTTTGTTTGTTTGTTATTTACTTATTAGCTGGAACTTAAATGTATTTGAAGTGTTTTGACCCTATAAAACATTTTAAAGTAGTCTTGAAAAATTGCAAGAGAATGTTTGAACCTCTGTTTCTGTTGAAACATATCAAATGGAATACTATATTTAGAAATATTTGGAAGCTTTCAGCTCAGAAATGAGAATCAAACCTATTTCCAAGGCAAACGATCAAAGGTAGTAAAAACAATTCCAATATTTATTTTGGGTATTGGCTTACAAACACCATTTGAATTAATTTATCCCTTAAAAATACCTGTGCCATGAAAAGAGCAGATTTAAATGGAACTGTAGGTGCAGATTCAGTAACACTCCCACCTAATTGTACCAACCTGGTGCCTCCCTGTACTACCTAATTGGGAACTGAAGGCTCCCATATGGGGAGGGCAGGAGGACGGAAATGGGATCTTCATTTGTCAGTGTACTTCAGGGGATGTCATTTAACCACATACTGGGTTCTGTGAATGTTATGCACTTACACTGAGCTTCTTTGGAAGTCACACCTCTAATACTAGTTTGGGGATTGTTTTACCTCCCCTTGGGATATGGGGCGGAAGAAGCTCAGGACTGAGATCCCTTTGTGGTTGCATCTGCTGCAATCCAGTTTTCTCTGCAAGCAGTGTTCTTGGTCTGTGATATTAATGGATTGTATCATCATTTTGGATTATCTTTTCAACTGCTTGTCACAAAAGATTGACATCTACCTGAGCATTTTCCTTGCGCTTGATGTGAAATTTCAGTGTACTCTCTCTCTACAGTTGTCCTTAGAAAAAGAGTATTCTGTGCCTTAGGGAAGCTTGGAAAACAAATTCCATGCCAACAGCCAGGTTCATCCTGCTAATGGCTTGACATTGAGGGGGAGTATGTTGTTGCTCCTCTGCTAAAGCAATCCTGTGTTGCCAGGAGTTCACCATAGTTCTAGCCCTGCTTGCTAGATAAATTTGGCCAGAATAAAATTGTTCCCAAATAAAAAGGAAGAAAACTGCCTCTGATGGTGTAATGATGAATTAGCCTTTTTTTTTTTTTTTTCTCNTTCCCTAGTTACTACTCAACTTTCAAGGCTAGTACAGCTTCTTAAACTTCCCAGATCTGTGGGAAAAGCCTGTGATACCCTGATGCATGAGGTGCTGATCCCAGGGCAACACTTTCATTTTATCCATTTTTGTGCATAGTAAATTAGAAGCAGCCCAGGGAAACGGAGAAGGGAAAACATGATCTGTTTCTGGACACTTGCTTACCAACAGGCTGTGCACTTTGTGCTGCCTATTACACCCTGATCCAGCAGCAGAGCAGAGCAGTTTGAACAGTAACAGTGATGTGGGTGTCCCCTCATCCTCACCCCACCACATAGCATTTCCTCTTCAAAATTATCCATGTGCTGGTGGTGTGCCAGTTCCCTTGGAAGCACTTCCCTGGAGGTCTGGTGGAGGGGTAGATGTGTGCAAGAAGATGTTAGTGCAGCCTCTTGATGGCTGTTTTTCTCTTCATTGAGTCTTTAACCTGCTTGGATTGCTGGAATAAGCAGGTGGGCTTAATGTGCAAGAAGGTGACATCTCCGTTAGTGGGTTTATATAATGGCTTTGCCCAGAATATTCGAAACAGTCTTACCTCTGAAAGAAGACAATTCTTAGCCTGCCCTCAGAATTTGGGAGCATAGCTAGGACAATACAGAAAACTGGTCAAGTTGCAATGTGCCATTACTGATTTCTAGTTTATGTCTTCAGCTGGTAAATGATTTCTGATGGTGGCTTGAAAATGTAGTCTCTTTCCTTGGAATATGTCCCTGTCAGGAGGCTTCATCCTTTGGAGCCCAGGAGCATCGGAAAGGGAACATTTCTGCTTCAAAAGACAGAGGGAAGGTAGTCCTTTTGCTGGAAGCACAGAGTGACCTTATGAATCAGAAAGAAAACCTATTTATTGAGTTGTGACATAGGGATGTTTTTTCTTGCTTTTAAACATTTCTTAATTATTACTGACAAAGGTTGAGTATTCATAATTATTAAAAGAAGCTTTTGAAAGAGTTGTGTATCTTGCCTTGCACTGTGACAAGGGACAGATTGTTTTAGTGAAAAACAACTCTAAAAAGGATTGTTTTAACTTGTTTCAGATGAAACTGTTGCCCTAATTTTTAATGGTTTCTCTCTTAAGGACTAATGCATTTGCCTAGTCGTAGAGTAGAGATCACCACAAGTGCAAGTAGGTTTCTGTAATCCTCATGTCCTTGTGGTGTCACTCTGGAACTCATCTGTGCTTCCCATCAACATCTTTTCTTCCATGAAAATCACTTTACTCCTGCCATGAATTCTATTCCCTAATTAAGCATGATCCTAGGTCAGTTTTGGGGTTGCTTTTTTTTTTTCCTTTTTAGTCCTTTGCACTTGAATGATTTGCATGCATGGTGCAGTTGGGCTTTGAGTCATCATTATGAATCCTGAGTGATGGTTGACCTTCAAGGTCCCAAATTATTTTCAATTTCTATTTTGTATTATTGTTAGAAATCTTAGTTTGCAGTGTGTGTCACTGTTAAATAACATCTTAGCCAGCTAAATCTTAACCTGTTAGTCCTGGATAACTCCATACCAAGGAGGGTTACCATGTCATTAGGCTGTGCGTTTTCTGGCTAACTAATGACCAGAGGAGTTCACTTCAGTGCAAGTACTGAACATCTAAATGTATCCTAGACATTTTTGACAAGCTGGGATGTGCAGTGGTTTATATAAAATGCTGCAAACACCATGAAGACTTCCACTATCCAAAGATCTTTTAGCACCTCTGGCTTTAACAAAGGATGGTGGGTCTAGAGCGGGGTTTTGTGCCCCAAGCCACAGAAAAGTAGATGAATTTCTCAGAGGTGAACAAACACTTTCCAAAGGGACAAAACTGACTAGTATTTTTTGCTAAGTGGTATTTCATCTCTTTGCTTTCATTGTTTCTTTACTTTTGCCTGCCATATCTGATGTGTGTCTGTAAGGAGGTTCTCTACTGAGAACTCCTGTATTTTTGTAATGTATAATGACAAAAAGGGCTTCGAAATTAGGAAAGCTTCCAGTAGAATAACTCTTAGCACAATCTTACACGACTTAGGAGTCAATCATGTATAAACTCAGTGTTCAAGAGACAGTCAAGACTGGAGACAGTGTTCAGAACATGCAGCAGACTGGAGGTTTGAGAGGTCATGAGTCCCTCAGCTGTTTGCATGTGGCAAAATTACCACTCCTAACAAGAGCATTTTTGTCGCTCACACAGAAGGCAAGGTATATGCTTAGGTTGATGTTAATAACTATACAGAGATTTTTCTTTTCTTAGAGGCCATCTTTGCTACTGTTTAAGATTCATCAGATCTTTAAAATTTGCTCAGTACCTATTTAAATCAGCAACAGACCTCAGTGAAGGATGTGGGTTTGGGTCACAGAGCAATGAAATTGTTTCTCTTGACTGCTTATGAATACTCCTACTGGTATTCTGAAATAGTGGGTGACGCCAAGCTGAATGAAATATTTCACTAGCTGACAATATAGAACTAATTATTTTATTCAGAATTATTTGTTTTCAAACTTTGAAAAACTTTTGAGACTTTACAGGAGCTCCACACCCACACCCACTCAAAATCCTCACATAGCATCTCTGATCATAGATCAAGTAACAAGTGGTTGTCGTTTTAGTGCCCTGGTAACTATATGGGACACTATGCTTCTATGACCAGAATTATGTCACTGTACATTTAAGGTGATGTTTTCAAAGACAAGGGTATATACTTTTTGTCTTAAACTGCTGCTGTGCACAAAAATACCTATAAATAAGGACATTTCCATTGTTAATAGAGAACTAAAGATGTGCCTCCTTCTTCAGCCTTCTGTATATTGCAGTAGTGGTAAGATTTCAGAGAGCAATAACAGGATTAGGGGTGTAAAGAATGGAAATACAAATAATATTCTCCTCTGAAGCAGATGATGGATTGTTTCCTTCAGGGTGCCTGCAGGCTCTCCCAGGATAGTTTAGCTTAATAGGGAATTTACAAGGTGTTTTTTTTATCTTGTTATGTGTCTAAACCCATTCACAGTTGTGACTGGAGATAACATTCACTAGTGGACAGATAGCTATTTAAGGAGGATAAACGTTTTTTATGGACATAATAATTTATCTCACAGTCACATTGGCAAGGTTTGCAAAATACAGTGCAGTAATCATAAAAAAAATAATTAAAATTTCCACTCCATGGAAAAAAAAAAATCCCTATAAATTACTCCCCACTGTTAGCAACAAATACTTGTTTGTACCTTTTCCTGTGCTCTCACTGCTACCACAGAAGCTGGAATGCTCTGAACACTGCTACTAATAATCTCCTGATTCACATTAGGAGGAATATTTGAAAAGCAAGGATAGAAGTGGCAGCAACAAGTACAGCTAAGGTTCAGTTCATATGAGGTTAGTGTAGTGTCAGCCAGCCCGTGCAGGAGACTGCACAGCAGTGACCCATGTGTGGTGCACAAGCACCTTGGCTTCTACCACAAATGCCAGCTCCTTAGACCTTGGCTGTGTGGTAGACCCCTTGCTCCTAAGGTGGATGCTCCAAATCTGCAGGTAATGCTTAGGAAATCAGAACTTCTTAACAACTGCTCTGACTTTTGTTTACTACATAAAAGAGAAACCACACAAAAGAGAAACCACAGTTTTCTTTTCTCAGGTCATGCTTTGAAAAAAGTGGTTGCAAATGACATCTGGTTGGTGTAGTCTCTTCAGTTTAGCTGCTGCCTGGCTAGAGCTTGAGCGGATGTGGCTACAGTAGCTGCTTGGGGTTTCTATATCTGAACTGTATGTATGCCATAGTTTAGGGGCCTAATATTGAGTGGAAGAAATCCTAAATTCTTATCTTTTTCTGGAGCCCTTCAGGAGTCTGGTGGTGGCAGAGCAAAGATGAACCTCTACCACAGCCTGAGCTTGATTCCTTCCAAGGACATTGGAGAAGTCTGGTCTGCCGTTCACCTGCCACAGTTCTGAGTGTGTCCTGTGAGTAAAATACTAACAAGGAAGTTCAGTGTGCCCTCTTTTACCCCTTGACCTCATTTTTCCAATCTGAAAGGGTATAAGGAAGATGAAAAAAATCTACATTTCTGGCCTTTGGCCTTGACCTTTTGCTTTCTCTGTTAACTTCACATAATTAGTCTCCTTCAGTGAACAGAAGCTCCTGGCATAGACTTAGCTGCTTGTCCTCATTGTCACTAAATCTGGAACTACCTCAAGCTACACTTAAATTACATTATGTCTTCAGCCCAAAGGGAGTCTTTTACATCTTCTTTAATTTTTATGTTTGTTGTTTTATTTTCCAAGCAACAGCATTTCCCTCAACACAAGATTATTCACCAGTAACATAATTTAGAGGGCAGGCATAAATAGATGTTTTTTTTAAAAGCTCTTAGGGGTTTTGCTCGGTGATACAAAATGAGACTGGATTGGTATTAGGCATAGAGATAGAATTTTTTTTTCACAAGAGGTTTAATTGTTGACTTTTTATAGAAATAAATGCTTTGGTTGTGAAGAGTTTACGCATTTGTTTTTAATATACTTCATGCGTGCATACGTTCTTTTATATATATATGAATGTACACACAGAGAAAGGTACTAAATCATCTTTACAAGGTAATTAAACATAGAATAGAATCATAGAATCATAGAATGGTAAGGTTGGAAGGGACCTCAAGGATCATCTAGTTCCAACCCCCTGCCATAGGCAGGGACACCTCCCACTAGTACAGGTTACTCAAGGCCTCATCCAATCTGGCCTTGAACACATCCAGGGAGGGAGCATCCACAACCTCCCTGGGCAACCTGTTCCAGTGCCTCACCACCCTTACTGTAAAGAACTTCCTCCTAACATCTAGTCTAAATCTCCCCTCTGCCAGTTTAAGCCCATTGCCCCTTGTCCTGTCATTGCAGGACCTTGTAAATAATCCTTCCCCAGCCTTCCTGTAGGCCCCCTTCAGATACTGGAAGGCTACTATCAGGTCCCCTCGAAGCCTTCTCTTCTCCAGGCTGAAGAGCCCCAACTCCCTCAGCCTGTCCTCATAGGAGAGCTGCTCCAGCCCTCTGATCATCTTTGTGGCCCTCCTCTGGACCCGCTCCAACACTTCCATGTCCTTCCTGTGCTGAGGGTTCCAGAACTGCACACAGTACTCCAGGTGGGGTCTGACGAGAGCAGAGTAAAGGGGCAGAATCACCTCCCTTGCTCTGCTGGCCACGCTTCTCTTGATGCAGCCTAGGACTCGGTTGGCTGTCTGGGCTGCATGTGCACACTGCAGGCTCATGTTGAGCTTTTCATCAACCCAGACTCCAAGGTCCTTTTCCTCAGGGCTGCTCTCCAGCCATTCACCACCCAGCCTGTATTTGTGCTTGGGATTGTGCCTACCCAGGTGCAGGACCTTACACTTGGCCTTATTGAATTTCATCAGGTTGGCCTGGGCCCAACTCTCCAGCCTGTCCAGGTCCCTCTGGATGGCATCCCTGCCCTCTAGCAAGTCGACTGTGCCACACAGCTTGGTGTCATCTGCAAACTTGCTGAGGGTGCACTCCATTCCTCTGTCCATGTCACTGACAAAGATGTTAAACAGCACTGGTCCCAGCACTGACCCCTGAGGGACACCACTTGTCACTGGTCTCCAGGTGGACATTGTGCCGTTGATATTTCTCTCTACATAAATACAAAATGTAAAATCTATCCAGAAGGAAGCAAGTAAGATCTTAATGTTTCTTTCGTCACCACAGTGAAATGCAAGCATGCAGCCTTTCCAGATGATCAAAAGGCATTTTGACTATTTGGACTTGAGACTCTGTGACAGTCTGAACTCGAATTATGCAGTGAGAGGGAGCGTACAAAATCCCTTCTCTCAGCTATTTTCTTCTCAAAGCATTTTTATAATGATTTGCTAATTAATCTTTTGAATTTGATGATCTTAAGTGGTCTTTTCCAACCTGAATGATTCTGATTGTTAAGTGTTTTGAGAGATGATTCAGAAGTACCTCTTGGATGTCTCTCAGAGACAGATATTAAACAATGCTTTTGTCTTTCAGATTTGGTCAAACCAAGGTGCAAACTTCTTGACAACATGCTTCATCAGAAGATAAAATGCTTTGCATGACCTTTCAAAGCATCATTTGAATTCTCTGGTAGAATGGCTCTCAGTGCTTTTATTTCTTTAATCTGTGCAAATAAGGTATTGAAGACAGCCAAAGTCTGCTGCTATATATTGAATGCATATATCCATTGTGAAAAGCTGATCTCCTGTGGTGACTTGGAACATGACATCACAGAGTTTACTGTTGGTGACTCAGCCCAATTCTGCCAATGGGCAAGTACAAAAGATGTGGGAGTTCTGCTTTCTGCTAAATACCAGTATTGACAAAGGTACCATATACTGCTGTCGGTTTGCCCACCAAGCACAAATACTTTGGTACAGTGATAAGACACTTGGAAATGAGCTTAAGAGACAGAAAGTGTAACTTCATAAATAATTATTTATGTATCATGCAAAATCTACCGGGAAAACATTCAGTTCTGTATTGTACAAGGTTCACACTGGTTTATGTCTTTGCAGAATGCTTCTCTTTCTGTTCTTTAGCCTTTTAGCACCTTTTGTCAGGGTACCTAGGTGATGGTAACAACCTGCAGAGATCTGCACAGCAAATGCCAAAATTCAAATGTTTGGATGGGAAGTAACAATACCTCTCCTTTAATGTATTCACCATGTTAACAACATGGACCTGCATCAGGTAAAGCTCAACATCTCATATCTGCAGTCTCTCTGGTTCTGTGCACACCACAGTCTTGGCCCAACACTCCCTCAGGTTTGAGAAGGGGAGACAATGCAGGGGTTCATGCAGCACCTCAGCAACTCTCCTTGGAGACTGTAAAAGCTTAATCTGATTTCAGTAGGGTCTCTAACCACTACATATTGTAGATGCTGTCCTTACTGGCTATGTTTCTGAGTCAAGCCGAACGGCAGGCTCTCAGTGTGCTCTCTACATCAAGTGAGTGGCAGAAATGCAGGAATACCTTGTCCCTAGGTGCCAACTCTCCGTAGTTGGTGGGAAGGTGTCTCAACAAAAATGAAGATCAGTGGGGGTGTATGTGATGACACAGCTTTAGACACTCAGAGATGATATCACTTTAAAAATCATTTGGGTGTGGAAGTGGGACTTTTGTCTAGACTCTTGTGCTGAAATTAGGCACCTAAATTCCAAAGAAATGGAGATGTAAGCATGTTAGTACCTTCTAGGTACTTCCAGGTTTTTCTCAAGTATTTCTGTACATGTTGCTAACTAACCTGGATCCCAGCTGGACAGACTTTGAAATGTATCATAAGAATGTGCAAAGTGAATGGCTTTGCAAGCACAAAGTAGGATCACCCCTCTTCACTTGTAAGCATCATCTGGTGTAGTGTCTGCTTTATCTTCTCACACTGTGAGCTGAAGCAAGTCTGTGCCCTGGCCATTCATGCACAGGGGCTACTAAAACACTCTGGAGCAGGATTTAGCAGCACTGAGATGGATGGATGGAAAATGAGGACCATCCTATGTGATCTGCCCCTGAGCTCTGGCTGGCTGGAGAACAACTCGTGCTGCATCTGTGCCTCTTTGCACGTTCAGGCAGCCTTGGGGTGGCTAAAAGACACCCTTAACTTCATATTTCTGGGCCAAGAGCTTTATTTTGTGTCTCAAGGAGGCACAGCTGACTTTCAGCTGCTTTTTAAAAAGATGGTATGCTTCAGGGCCTCATGTACAAAAGCAAATGCAATGAATTCAGTGATGGCAGCAAAACAAACTTCATAACTTTAGTAGGACAGATCATTCAGTGGTGAAGATGATTTAAAAGAGATGACTTCACCATTTTAAAACTCTTTTTTTTGTTGTCCCCTCTTCCCTATTCCCTCTCCCCTCTCCCATTGTCCTTTTCTTCCATCTATTTTCAGCCTTGTGGAAAAGTTTTGAGAGTACCTGTCTTGTCCTATGCAGACCTGGGAAAGCATGGAAGTTATTTCTAAAATTATACATCTAAAAGTTAAGAGAAAATGGCTCAAGTTTTACTTCACATTCCCATACATCATTAACCATTTGAGTCAGCATGGTACAGATAACATGACATTAAAAAAATCTTCAGCCAGTCTTCTTTCCTTGCCTGGAGGATTATAAGTACTGTCATATGCTGGGTTTAGTAGGAAAAGAAAAAATAGACTGAGAAGAAAATTAAATGCTTTTAAGTGACAGAACATGCTGTAGAGGGTGTCATATGGAGGCCCCAGTCCTGTATTTGTGGGTGTGTGACTGGCACTAACAGCAAGAGCCATATGTGTATGGCAGGAGCAAAGGAGTGGGACTGCATGCAAAGGCCAACTGCTGGATTCCTTCCTGCAATTAAACTGCAGAAGCCTGTTTATGTCAGTGTTGAAATTTGGAAATAACTACAACAACAAAAGCATAACATCAGCATCCTGCACTAGTAGGAGTAACTGAGTAGTTTTGTAACTGAGTGGGTTTGTCATTTTCATATCCTGATTCTACCTTGTCATACGTTGACAGACTTTGAGGTACACTGACAGCCAAGATCTGATAAGTCTAAAAGTTCACTAAGTTTGGTTTTCCCCCTCCCCAGCTTAAAGCATAATAACTTAGACTCCAAACAAAAAAAATGAAACCTGTGGCTTCAAGTCAAAATATTTCACTCAGGCTCATTTAAAGTAATTTGTATCTCTTCAATTGATTGCCAAATGGTTAGGAAATTCTATCAGCAATATTTTATTTCCTCTAGCTCTTTTCCTCCCCCACAGAAAATGTTTAGTTAAAGACAAGGCTGCTAGGTGCAATTTAAGACAAGGATCATTACATCCTCTGTAGAAAGAAAACAAACTCATATCCATATTAAAACTGCAGCTTGTGCTACATAAACAGTTTTGACGCCAAATTTAGTACTGTGCTTGTAAGATTTTCAGTGGCCAACTCACCCAACTACATTAAATCTCCATTTGAAGATGCAGAACTAATTTAGATAAACAGGGAAAAGTTAGGGGGAAAAAAAAAACCAGTTTCTAGCTACTGAGTCTGAATTTTTATTGTGGTTGTTTAAAGCCAAATCTGGAAATCAGCTCTTTTGTACTGGCTGTGAATGGGGTGGAGTTAACATGCTTCTAAGCAGCCTGTAGGGTTGAGAGCAGAGCAATGCTGATAGTGCACCAGTGTTTTGGCTTTTGCCAAAGAGTGTTTGCACAGCATCAAGACCTTCTCTGCTTTGCTACTGCTGGGGATGTGCCAGAGGTTGGGAGGGGATACAACCAGGCAGATGACCTGAACTAACTGAAGAGACATTTCATGTTGGATAGTGTCATGCTCAGCTATAAACCAGAGAAGAGTGAGATTATGTAGGTTAGTCATGTTTTGGTTGGGAACATGTGTCTACACAAGGGAGGTAGAGAGTGATTGTCTTTGTATCACTTGTTTTGGTTTTCCTTTTGCCATATTTCACTGTTTTCAACTTGACCCATCAGTTTTCCTACAGTTACTCTTCCTTATATCTTTCCCCATCCCACCAAGGGACAGTTTAATTTGCCTCTAGATCATTGTGTGACCTCTTGGTGTAAAATCATCCCAGTGCCTTATCTATGTCAGTGTAAGGTCACCAAAAGCAACACCATGCTCATGGACCTTGTTTTTCCACTGTGCTGGCCAATGTAAACTTTTACTGTGAATGCTTTAAAATACAAGGGAGAAATTTCCCTAGCAGAAGAAAATATGAAGTTCTTGCTTCCAAAACTGAGAAAAAGTTGGAATGAAAGCAGTGGTAGTAGAAAGCAGCTACAGGATACCTTTGCTGATAGACACAGCCTGTTATAAATCAAAGAAAGCTGAAAGAATACATTAGGGTTGGGCTGCAGCAGCAGCTGAATGAGATGATCCCAACTCAGAGAAATCTGTGATATCAGTGGGGCTTGCAGGACCCCTGATATCCAGACAGAGGGAACCGGGAGTAGGGCAGGCAAGAACACAGAATCTCTTACGATGAGCTGCTGGGGCTTGTTCCTTGTGGATTCTTTGTGGGCAACAATGGCTCCCACCACTTTGCTGCTTATAGCAGAGTATATGTAACATTAGCCTGCCAGACCTGGAAACTTGATTCAAAAACAGAAGGAAAACTGAGAGGGAGAAGAGTTGATGGCTGCCTGATGCCTTCTGTAGGTGGCAGAGGTGAGATAAAGGTAGAGTGATTTGAAGAACTTACTGTTTGCATGGATGATCTGATGATTTTTTTTTTTTTTTAAATACATCCCAGATGTATGGGTGATTATTTTGTCTGTAATGATGCAGACATTTGTCTGTTTGAGTATTACCTTCAATCATGCATTGAGAAATACTTGCACCAGGGGAATTATCATTAGTGTCATAAAAAGAAATCTTTCCTCTTTTTCTTCCAGCAACTTGACTCACCACTCTATTAAGCTACATTTGTTCTTATTCAGAAGCTATTTTTCAGATACCCATTTTCAACCCAAGCCAAAGGTTCTTTTCACAATTTTCTTTTCAATTTGACTAAAAATGAAACAACCTGACAAAAGCCGACAAATTTCCAGGTAATGTTTGTCTTTGTGTTTTCACTTATCCCTTGACGATAGCCTTGTTGTTCCCCTGCCTGTTGGTCACTCTGTAGCCATCACCATGGATGGATCTGCAGGAGAGCAGAGGAGGGAAAACACATTGTAGCTTAGCATAGTACCAAGGCAGAGGTGACCTGGTGTAAGCAGGGTCAGACATCCTACTCAGCTTTACAGTGAAGTGCAGACTAGGGGTGGACTTGTGCACCTTATGTATATCTGGTGAATCTCACCCTAGTTCTGAATGAAACACTGAGAAACAACAAAAGTAAGTAACTAAGAAAGTGAGCAATTGAAAATCAGGATTATTTTCCTTTGAAGAATGAAACTGAAATCTCCCTCTGTGTGATTAGCAAGGACATGTGTTAACAGTTGTCAGCTGTGTGGGAAAGGGAGTTGAAGAAGAGAGCTGCAAAGTCTAGCGATGAAACTTGATTATGTTTTTTCCCCTTTCCAGCTCCCCCTAGACTAGAAGGTGATTTCTCTGTCTCATGATTGTCAGGTTTGAGTCATAACCTGAACTGCAAAGCTGACAACACAGCAATTCCTAGTTAGACAGACAATTTTTCCTTCAACTTTGAGAGGTAAAGATCATGAAGATACCTGGGGCATATTCTCAGAAGCCCAAGTGATGGTGTAGAAAGGCTTACCTGTTTTGTCTAAATCTCTTCGGAGAAACCAGAGTTTGAACATTCTATTCCTGACAAAGTAAAGCAATAAATCCAGGTCTGCTGCTTGCTGTGCTTTATCCAGCAAGCTGCAGTATGTCGAGTGAACAACAGAGAAAGAGATGAGCTCAGAGAAGCTCTTTGAAACCTTCCCAGTGGATGTCAGTCCCTGAACCCCAAGGGTTGAAAGCTCATTCACTCATACCCCCGAGCTGAGGTCCATGCTCTACTCCAAGACTGTGTTTGACACCAGCTCTAGATAGCTCTCCCCATGGCTTTTAGGGCAACACTTCTGAGGAGTCCTCACACCATATTGAAGCTAGACACCTGCCTTTGTACTTCTGCTTGGAGACTTGGCTATGTCCCCTCACTTGTGGGCACAGGTTCTTCACTGACCTTAGAGACCCCAGCAGCTCAGGTATATCTCTCCTGCCTGAATGCTCTCATCTGGCTTGCCCAAGTGAATATTTGTTACTCAGGTGCTGGCCCTTAGGACAATCCTTTCAGTAAAGACATATTTAGGGAGAATTTAGGCTACAAAATGGAAAATTTCTGAGCAGCGTTTGCTATTTTTGATTCACTGAATGTAGCAAACCATAGCTGTTAGGTGTGGGATATGCTGCTGAGGTGCAGTTTGGCACTGGCCTTCTCTGTATCAGAGAGGTTTGGTGGTATTTGGGAAAAAGTACATCTGTGTATCTAGTTGTCATGCCATTAACTCATTTGCTCTGGAGCTCTTCTCATTCATGCAAAACTTTCATTAGCTTTAATGAAGCTCTCTGCAAATTCTCTGGCCACGAGCTCTTATTCACTGCTACAGTTCTAACAGGAGAAGTCCCTTAGCTTGACTTTGCTAGTCTGGACACCCATCCTTAATGGGCAGTGAGCCTTCCTCAGTGGTTCCTTTCATCTTTGTCAGCGATATAGACAGAGGAACTGAGTGCAGCTTCAGCAAGTTTGCAGGTGGTCCCAAGCTGTGTGGCACAGTCGACTTGCTAGAGGGCAGGGATGCCATCCAGAGGGACCTGGATAGGCTGGAGAGGTGTGCCCAGGCCAACTTCATGAAATTCAACAAGGCCAAGTGTAAGGTCCTGCACCTGGGTGGGCACAATCCCAAGCACAACTCCCGGTTGGGTGGTTAGTGGCTGGAGAGCAGCCCTGAGGAAAAGAACCTGGGGGTCTGGGATGATGAAAAGCTCAACATGAGGCTGCAGTGTGAGTGCATCCCAGACAGCAACTGTGTACAGGGCAAGGGAGGGGATTCTACCCCTTTACTCTGTTCTTGTCAGACCCCACCTGGAGTCCTGTGTGCAGTTCTGGAGCCCCCAACACAAGAAGGACGTTGAACTGTTGTAGCAAGTTCAGAGGAGGGCCACAAAGATGCTCAGAGGGCTGCAGCAGCTCTGCTATGAGGACAGGCTGAGAGAGTTGGGGCTCTGCAGCCTGGAGAAGAGAAGACTTCAAGGAGACCTTGAAGTGACCTTCCAGTATCTGAAGGGGGCTACAGGAAGGCTGGGGAGGGACTATTGACAAGGTCTTGCAATGACAGGACAAGGGGCAATGGCTTTGAACTGTCAGAGGGGAAATTTAGACTGGATGTTAGGAGGAAGTTGTTTGCAGTGAAGGTGGTGAGACACTGGCACAGGTTGCCCAGGGAGGTTGTGGCTGCTCCCTCCCTGGAGGGGTTCAAGGCCAGGTTGGATGATACCTTGAGTGAGCTGTTCTAAGCGTCTGCTGAGTGACCCCTATCCCTGCCTATGGCAGGAGGTTTGAACTGGATGATCTTTGAGGTCCCTTACCTTTCTATGATTCTATTTGAAATTGGTTCCTTTCATTTAAAATAAAATAAAATAAAAATACCCCAGTTCAAAGTGTCTCCACCTTGTCAAGGTGAAGCACAAACTGCTGTGACAGCAACACATTACTAATGATTTTGGGGGATGAAATTACTACTTTGAAGCTTCTCACTTTAAAAGACATGATGGTTCTTTGAAAGCCCTGATATATTTGAAACCTTAGTAATGGTCCCATTGGAAGACAGATTAGTAAATGAAGATGAAAAATACCCAGAGAGCAAGTAAACTGTATTAGTTATATCACTTCAGTTACAGCTTTTCGCTTTTATGCTGTTAGTTGCTTCAGAAATATTACAGATGACTCCCTAAATTCTTCTCCATCTCCTTCTGTCGGGCTCCTTGTGCCACAGAAAGCGGCAAGCCTGCTGTAACACAGCTAAGCTGAGTGTCTTTGTGTTTCCTAAGCTGAGTGCCTTTGTGTTTCTTTTCTGTTTTAAAGTTGTGGTTGCTTCTACCCATTTTTTTTTTTTTTACTACACCTCAACAGTGCAAGCTGACTGACCTTTCTAGAAGAGTTGTTTTTTATTTAACAAGTTCTTTTGACTTCTTGAAGTCAAACAATCAAATGTCCTGAGAAATGTGATGAGTCCGTGGCATGACTTTCAGAAATATGTGAATGCAATAATTTGATAAAAAGCTTGAGCATATACTGAATTTTACAGGCTCTAGAAAACATTGCTGCCACAAGACAGCATCTTTAGCTGCTGACCGGTTACTTAGAAATCTGTTTCTTCTGATCACCACCTTCAGGAGTTTAACTCATTTGTCTACCTTGCTTTCAGCAAGAAGGGTGCCTGTCTGAGAGATGAATCATCTCCTTTTGCTTCCAGGTTTTTGGTTTATGCCCCATTGGAGATTCTCTGGAGAACGGCAACAGCTTTATTCCTAGGGAGCAGCCTGAATTGTGTACTTGTGAAATCCCTTGGGAACTTCTTTGATAATACTTCAATTGCTTTAGTATCTCATCTTTCCATGTATAGGTCCTCTGAGAGTCTTCCAGATTCCTCCTGGGGCTTTGTACCCATTTTTGTAATTATATCTACCCATATTTTACTGCAGTTAAGAACAAAATGCTCATCAGGCTTTTTAGATTTATGTCAGAATGATTCCTCCTCTTTTCTTCTGTGAAGGCAAATGCCTTGTTAGTGTTCTGTTTCATTCTGTTGCGTATCTCACTGGCCTGACCTGCGCTTTGCAGCTCCTGAGCTAAGCAGAGCTGCTGTTCAGGCTCTGGTGAAGAGCTCTTTTCACTCATGCTTGTCAAATTGAAAGTCGTTTTTGGAGCGCTGAACTTGGGAACTTTGGCATTTTCTTTCTTCCTTTTTTTTTCTTTTTCTTTTTTTTTCTTCCCCTAGATCAAAATGAGTCATCTCCTGATACTTGGAGATCACAGTGAATCAAGGCAGCTGTTTTGTTTTAGGGAGCTTTAGTACAATTATTAAAACATGGTGAGCTGAAGGATGGCTCTCCCCAGTCTAAAAAGTATGAAGTGCTGTGCTTGGATGAGTGGCTTTGCCCTGTGGATAGTCACTGGGGCACTGGCTGTCATTTTGAAAGGTACATGGAAGTGTTTAGAAAAGTAATCATCTTGTCAGTGAGCTTTGTCTCATACAGAAATCTGTATGTCTATGCACAAGCACTGCCTCCAAAAAGTGAAGAAACTAAACCCACTGCCAAGATGCTTGAACTCTTCATGCTGGTCTGCAGTAAGAAATGACAGCGAAATGAGAAACTGATCTCCAAGAATGGTCCTTGGCTTGGGATGTTCTTGGGAGACTGCTAGTTGGCATGGGCCAAAACTAAGCTAGAGGCCCCTGTAGTGCTGATCAATGCTACAGACAGCTATGGTTAGAGTGCACAGCATCTTCCCTCCTGATTGTAGCTTCAGACTTAACCATGGTCAGTGGCTGAAAGCAATTCAAATAAGAAAGTTTTGTAGTAACCGTATTAACATTCTGCATAAAGATGATGTGTTTTGTTCTGGACTTATAATCTTTAAGTCATATATATATATATATATATATTTTTTATTTTTTTTTTTTAAATCTTTGAAGAGATTATTAGGAAAAAAAATTGTGAGTCATTTCCTGTGGAGACAGAAGGAATGAAAAGGGATTGAGCAAACCCAGGTTTACAGTGCCTGATCCCACAAATATCCTCTCTGTTAGCTAGAAATGCTCATGTTTTCTAACCTGCTACTCTCAAATATTTTACTTATTCATTCTTGCTTATTTATTAATGCTCACTGAAAATCGCAGTGCCAACAGAAAACAGATTTTTCTGGCTGTGAAAACAATGCCAATTACTCCATTGCCAAGCTGTTTTGAGAGCACATTTAGGTAAATGTCGTAAGTAGAATGACTGATTTTTCTTTTCTAAAAAGCACAAAACCCGCGCACTGAGATAATTTGTACTTGTAAATGGCAATCATTAGTGTTTCACTTTAGTGCCTGTCTCTGGCAGAATCAGCAGAGATTAATTAATATTAAGACTCGATAGAAAGATCAAGGAAGAAAAAAAAAAGTTGTCTAGATAAATCTATGCTTATTTGAAGAAAACAAGACAATAATTTCTATTTTTACCATCTTTTCTGACTGAAAGGGTCTACAAACATTATACAAATTGAGTCAAGCGATTTTCAGAGCATAAGACATGCTATTTGTACATTACCATCAGAAGAAACCATATATGTAGATTGATTGTATCCGGTGAATAGCAGTAATAACATTTACACAGCATCTCTAGCCTCAAAACAAGCACTAATTAAAGTAAATTGCAAAGGGAAAAAATGGAATGATGGCCTTGTTTTATTCATCATAGCTTTTCACACTATGAGCTATGCTTGAAAATAAACCTTTGCATAGCTGCTCCTAGAGTGGCTTTAGGCAATGCACTGGAAGTACAGTATCTTGATTCTGCATGCATGTAATGCATATCAAATAATGCAGAAACAACATAGACACTTCTGGTAATCTGCATTGGTGGCAATTTCTGACAGCTAAAATATTGTGATGCGCTCTGTACAGTCTTGCGTCTTCATCTCCATCCTATGCTTCAGCCTGGGGGCTCCCCAGCACTGCCCAGGGGCTGCAGGGCATGGGAGGAGATGCTGGAGTTCATTGCTTCTCCTGACTCATCTTACCATGGCTGGGCTGAAGCTGTCAGGCCACTGGGAAACTCCTGCTTGAATTGAGATACAGGAGCTCCTACAGGGTCTGTGGCTGTAGCAGCCAACTGAGGCAGTTTCAGAAATAGAAGGCTCACTTTCATCTTCCTGGCTGCCCTACAGTCAGGTGAGGGGAGAGTCTCCAGGACACTGGTGGCAGGCAGCAAGCTGGCAGTCCCAGGACTGCCCCTATCCCTTTGTGAATGCCTCTCAATGCCTTGGCAAGCTCGCAGGTATTTTCCTCCTATGAGTATCCTTTATCATCAGGAGAGTTTCAGTATTTTGCAACTCATCTCAGCATTAAATTTACTTTTCTTCTTGGGAGTGTGAAGGAGGAGAATTTTATCACCATTAGAGGACATAAACCTTGGGCCAATGCATGCAGTACAGAGACACAAAAGCAGTCAGAGTCTCTCCAGAATTTGAGCATTATTTTTACTTTAGGAAAATACATTTTTTTTCAGCTTGTTGATCTAAAACTTAATTATGTGGCTGTGGAAACAAAGCCCTGCATCCAGCCTGGTTACAGCTGGGGCAATACATCTGGTGGGAAGCAATGTAATGCTATCATTCACTTATCACCATGGTATCCAGGTACCACTTATTTATCTCAGGCTTCCTGCAAACTGCACACGTTTCTCAGCTATGCAACCTGATATTCCTGTCAAAAAGTCATGGAAAGTGTGACTCCAGCAGCCCTGGAGCCTCTGACAAAATAAGCAATATCAAGATAGACAGGGAAAAAATAATTTAGATAGTTCATAGGTTCATTTCTCCCACTGTCATATCTTTCCATTTAAAATTAATTTGTGTAACCTGTAAAATAGGAGGGTGATCATTAAATTACTGAGTAATTGGAGAGGTGATCTTCAGAGGTCCTTTCTAGCCCTACCACCCTGTCATTCTGTGACAGGCATTTGACTGAAGCAGATTTGACCTTTGCATGTATTTTGTTGCAAAAAGCTTTCACTTGAGTTCCTTTCCTTAAAGACTAGTTCAAATCATACCATTTACAAAAATATTTTTAATAATTTGAGAGAGACAGATTCCAAACACTCTCTGCTTGCAGCACTGGGCCAGGTATTTTCCCAGTGTTTAGGTGCTGACAGAGGAGCCAAGATGCTCATGGCCCAGCTCTCCATACTCATCTCATGTTAAAATCCAGCCACTTCTGTTACTGCTCAAATGCATTTCGACATCTCTTGAAATAGCCCAAAGATGGGAACTGAGTTTTAACTGTTCAGGAGTGAGACACAGGCCATGACAGCTGCACTGCACAATGCCTTGTATAGCAGTAATAATGGAAATTGATGACAATATGGCAAGAGAAGGCACCTTCCATCTCCAGAGCCACTGTGACTGAAGTGGATTCTGCTTCTGGTTCTGAGAGAGGTCATGGGCCATAGCTCACCTCTGGTATAGGCATCATAGTTCAGTTGATGTAAGCATGCTGTTGAGAAGTGATCTGAAAACATAGAATCATAGAATGGTTTAGGTTGGAAGTGACCTCAAAGCTCATCCAGTTCCAACCCCCCACCACAGGCAGGGACACCTCCCACTAGAAGAGGTTGCTCAAAGCCTCATCCAACCTGGCCTTGAACACCTTCAGGGAGGGAGCAGCCACAACCTCCCTGGGCAGCCTGTGACAGTGTTTCACCTCCCTCACTGTAAAGAACTTCTTCCTAGCATCTAGTTTAAATTCCCCCTCTTTCAGTTTAAACCCATTACTCCTCATCCTGTCCTTACAAGACCTTGTCAATACTCCCTCCCCAGCCTTCCTGCAGCCCCCTTCAGATACTGGAAGGCTACTACAAGGTCTCCTCAAAGCCTTCTCTTCTCCAGGCTGAGACTTATTAATTCACCAGATCTTCTGCTTGCATGTCTTTTCATGATTTATGTGCTTCTCTTTTTCACTACCTTTACACTTGGAGAGTTGTGAACACATCTCTTGCATGCTTTACAGCCATGCATTGTCATGTAGACCCTTGTGCTCAGTGGCACTACACACATACACCAGAAGTTGTTCTATGAGCAGTAGGAGACCTGCAAACGTGTGACAGGACACACAGATGACACATGGAATCAGACACTCCTCATCCCAGATCCTTCAGATGCACAAAAGAAAGACAATGTGAGCATCAAATGGCTATGTATGTTAGCATGCATCGCGCTCCATCATCAGCTAACGTGAGAACATGTTTAGGGGGATGCCTGTCTTCTAAAAGATAGCTATTTAAGGTAGAACAGTATGTGCCTACTGGAAGTAGAGAGCCAGCTATTCAAAGCTGATTAACTCTGCTAATTAAAGGATAATCAGTGCATGACAATCAGCCATCAGAATAATTTCTCCAGGGAAATGGTGGATTCCCCAACATTGGATGCTTCAAGATTCAGCTGAACAGAGTGCTGGACCATCCTGTCTAGACCACGCTTCTGCCAACAAAGGTTAAGATGGTCTTTGAGGTGTCTTCCAACCTGGCATTCTATGACTCTAGTATTCTGTAACTGTATATGTTGATATTGGAACAGATGCTGGGATTTGGAATTTGGATTGAGGAGATGTTCAATTTTCTGGTTATTTTCAGCCTGGTATTTGTTTCTTCAGTGTGTATTACCGTGACTCACTGCAAGAGATTAAACTTGTTCCTACCAGGTTCCTAGTGCACAGCAAGGTGCCTTGAAGGTTTTCAGCGGTTCATGGTAGACTTCTCTCCTTCATTTACCCACACTGCCTTAATGAGGAGCACATTTACAGCACCCACTGGTCCCATCCAGATGACACAGACTGGAGTCTCCCACTCCGAAATATTAAAACAAATTGCTGCTGTCACTGAAGTTGAGCCAAGAGAATAAAATTATTCAGCAGCAGTTGTCTTTCCTTTGCCACATGTCTTTAAAACACAGTGTAGTGGAGTGTTGTATTTGTGTGTTGTAAGGCTCAGATGTAATTACTAGAGACTTTCCAGATCAATATGTGCAGCATTATAAATTTTAGATGCTAATTAAAACGTTTTTCCTATTCCCATTGATTTCCTTTTTTTCTTTTTTTTTTTTTCTTTTGGACTTTTTCCATCCCTTTCCAGAGGAACACTGTTAAACTCTGTTTCTGTGGATGATCAGAGCAGCTAGCTGTGCTTGAAGCAATGTTAGCTGCAAGTGATACAACCTGTATGGCTGTGACTAACTTCTCCTCTGATGCCCTCTCAAACAATTTCAGGGTAAAGTAAGTTCTGAGCAAGTAAATAAATTTATCGTCACTACAGCCTGTTCCTGCTGGAGGCAGAAATACATGGAATAACAGGAGAAAGGCTTTTCTGGGTGAAGTCACTCAAAAATTCAACAATTATCTCTTGTATCCTGTCAGTTAAGAAAACTGTGCTGAAAAGCTTTGATTATAGCATGCAAAAAGAGAAGAGGAAAGACTAAAGGAGCTGAAACGCAGGTTATTCTATTGGGGGATAGAGGTGCATGTTTGCAGTTCTCTTCCAGTCAGGGCTGTGGGGATCTGAGGTAGTTCAGAGAGAGAGAAATGCACATTACATTCCTGCTCCCTCAGTGGGCTCTGGCTGTTCATAGTCAGATATTGTTGGCTTTCGCCTGCCCTGTACCACATTACCTCAGAAGTTTGAACCCGCAAACCCCAGAAAACTTGGACAAGGCTGGGGGAATCCATGGCAGCCTCTTAGTGCCTCATCAGAGAGTGATTAGCTGCCTGTAACCATCTTTGTACAATTTATTCCTGAGTGTGCAACCTTTCCCAGCACCCACAGCCTATTCTACTGCCATTCTACCATTACTGCTATAAAAAACCCAACATTCAAATTGCAATTGCACTCCATTAGATCTTGTTGCATCCAGAAAGAGCACAGCTAATGTCTTCCCTTTCTTCAGCATCCTCTTACATACAGAGTTTTTCTCAGTGTGGTGGCTTTCTTTATGCTGAGTCCTGGTTCTTTCATTCTTTCTTCAGAAACTGATGTCTGCCAGCACCACAAAACCTTGTTTCTCAAGAACTAGGTATTTGGTTTGCTTTGCATCTGTGTGGCTATGTTTTGTGACCTGCTAGACTGGACTGCATCTTGTTGTGAACCCTGAGTGGTGGCTCAAATATGCATGGTGGGCTTAGGGTCTAAGTGAAAATGTGTGAATCACAATTTTCATCAAAATTCTGAAGGGCCAGAGTTCTGGAAAATACTGCTTGTGCCAACCATGCATAACCTGACAGGAGAAAACAATAGAAGTGATGGTAGGAGGTGAGGGCTCCACTATGTGAGGAGTGAAGGTGCTGTGGAAATCATGCTTAAAGGAAGAACTTGAGACTAAGGAAAAGGATGTTCCTAATGGGTTAGTGTTCTTTTAAAAGGAGCCAGCAGGTAGGCTGAATAATGCGATTTTTATCCATAGCTGTTCCCCCCAAAACATCCATCAGGAGCAGAGATTTTCACCTGGCAGGCTCTGAGCACTGCAAAGATATTTGGACAGTTTAAGGAGAACAGTTCCAATTTGTGTAAAACAAGGAAAAAAGAAAAAAAAAGAGAAAATTATTTTACTGTCAAACCTCAAAGACTCTGAACCAATGTTATCCATTTTTTTTTTGTCTCTAAACTTTGTGCTAGAATATATAAAAAGATGCAGGCATCAATAGATTAATATAACTCCCCGTTCTACTGCCAATATAAACTAAGCAGTACAGAAAGAACTTCACTATTTCAGTATTAACAAGATCATAAAAATTCATGAGGCATTCAAAGCTTCTAGTTAAGCTGTGTGAGAATTTCTGAAGATGCTTTATGGAGGACTAGAGTGGAAATAACTCATGGAGAACTTATTTTCAGTGGCTTTTTAAGCTGCTCTGAGTTCTGCGAGAGCTACGTTCTGCAGCCTGTTATCATCTGGCCCTAGATTTGCACGGACTGCTCACAGGAGCACACAGATAGTTATTACAAACTTTGCTGCAATAACTGGGAATGAATGTAGAAAAATCCCAGTCAGCAGGGAGCTGCAATCTCTCTTCACTAATTGTGCACAGTTGCATTTGTATTTCAAGGGCTAGAACTATTCCAGTGATGATTTGCAGGACTTCTCTTTTCTACCTAAAGAAAGCAAATCGTTGAACTCTTGATAGTAAGTGCTTCAACTTCACAGTATCACAGCATCACCAAGACTGGAAGAGACCTCAAAGATCAAGTCCAACCCATCACCACAGACCTCAAGACTAGACCATGGCACCAAGTGCCACATCCAAAC
>VWZE01008014.1:574171-588459 GCA_013396675.1 Eubucco bourcierii
TTATATTTATGTTTATTTATTTATTTATTATTATTAAGAATTAGTGCTTTTTAACATTGCAGGACACAAAGTTGCCTTTTTTTCTTTCATTTTTTCTTTTATTTTCTTTTTTTTGTCTTTTTTTTTTTTAAATAGATATAAACATACATGTATAAAGAACTGCACATGAAAACACATATGGAATTGTTCCCCTCATGTCCATGGGACACTAGGAATGGATCTGGTAAGTGTGTGCAGTTGTTGCACTGACAGGCCACTTTGGCACACATTCTCTGGTTTGAACTAAAGATCTCTGCACTTGGAGCAGTGGAAATGAGGCACATGACCACACTCTGGACTCAAGGGCAAGACTTTTCATGAGTCTACAGTGCACATTTCTCTGTGCTTAACCATTATTGTGGAAGAAACATCTGGAAGCTGTAATTATCTGAAAATAACTATACAAAAAAAAATCAGCTACCATCATAACAACAGAAGGCATTTCAAATTCAGGAGCATACTTCATACTCTGCTGAAGGTATACAAGAGGAGTAACTGACTAATATCTACCTTCTGTTTCCTGTTGGGATACATCTGATGCTGAGCCATTAGTCATTAGAGTGACAGGGCTTTATTTGCTCCAACAAATGAAAAGTGAGGTCTAACAAAGTGGTGTGTGACTGCAGTGCCATTGTCTGTGGGCTGTCACACCTGAAGAAAAAGAAACCTTTGACCATTACACTTTTTGACCACTTTTTTTCAAGCAGTGATTTTTGCTTCAGTTAGAAATGTAGAAGTTTATGCCATGGGTTAAGTTTAATGTGCTGAAGAGCGTCTTAGAATCATAGAATCATAGAATCATAGAATCATAGAATAGTAAGGTTGGAAGGGACCTCAAGGATCATCTAGTTCCAACCCCCTGCCATAGGCAGGGACACCTCCCACTAGTACAGGTTACTCAAGGCCTCATCCAATCTGGCCTTGAACATATCCAGGGAGGGAGCATCCACAACCTCCCTGGGCAACCTGTTCCAGTGCCTCACCACCCTTACTGTAAAGAACTTCCTCCTAACATCTAGTCTAAATCTCCCCTCTGCCAGTTTAAGCCCATTGCCCCTTGTCCTGTCATTGCAGGACCTTGTAAATAATCCTTCCCCAGCCTTCCTGTAGGCCCCCTTCAGATACTGGAAGGCTACTATCAGGTCCCCTCGAAGCCTTCTCTTCTCCAGGCTGAAGAGCCCCAACTCCCTCAGCCTGTCCTCATAGGAGAGCTGCTCCAGCCCTCTGATCATCTTTGTGGCCCTCCTCTGGACCCGCTCCAACACTTCCATGTCCTTCCTGTGCTGAGGGTTCCAGAACTGCACACAGTACTCCAGGTGGGGTCTGACGAGAGCAGAGTAAAGGGGCAGAATCACCTCCCTTGCCCTGCTGGCCACGCTTCTCTTGATGCAGCCTAGGACTCGGTTGGCTGTCTGGGCTGCATGTGCACACTGCAGACTCATGTTGAGCTTTTCATCAACCCAGACTCCAAGGTCCTTTTCCTCAGGGCTGCTCTCCAGCCATTCACCACCCAGCCTGTATTTGTGCTTGGGATTGTGCCTACCCAGGTGCAGGACCTTACACTTGGCCTTATTGAATTTCATCAGGTTGGCCTGGGCCCAACTCTCCAGCCTGTCCAGGTCCCTCTGGATGGCATCCCTGCCCTCTAGCAAGTCGACTGTGCCACACAGCTTGGTGTCATCTGCAAACTTGCTGAGGGTGCACTCCATTCCTCTGTCCATGTCACTGACAAAGATGTTAAACAGCACTGGTCCCAGCACTGACCCCTGAGGGACACCACTTGTCACTGGTCTCCAGGTGGACATTGTGCCGTTGATCGCCACTCTCTGGGTTCGACCATCCAGCCAATTCCTTATCCAGCGAGTGGTCCATCCATCAAGTCCATGCTTTTCCAGTTTGGTGACCAGGATGTCATGTGGGACAGAGTCAAATGCTTTACTCAGGTCCAGGTAGATGACATCAGCTGCCTTTCCCTTGTCCACTGTCGCTGTGACTTCATCATAGAAAGCCACTAAATTTGTCAGGCAAGATCTGCCCTTGGTGAAGCCATGCTGGTTCCCACCAATCACCTCTGCTTTGTTTTCCATTTGCCTTAGCAGGACTTTCAGCAGGATCTGCTCCATGATCTTGCCAGGCACAGAGGTGAGGCTGACTGGTCTGTAGTTTCCAGGGTCATTCTTTTTACCCTTCTTGAAGATGGGTGTTATGTTTGCCCTTCTCCAGTCAGCAGGAACTTCACCAGTCTGCCATGACTTTTCAAATATGATGCACAGTGGTTTGGCAACTTCATCTGCCAGTTCCCTCAGGACCTGTGGGTGGATCTCATCAGGCCCCATGGACTTGTGCACATTCAGGTTTCTTAGGAGCTCATAGACATCATCTTCTACTATAGTAGGCAGATTTGCCTGCTCCCAGTCCTCACTTTCACCCTCTGCAACTTGGACATTGTGGTTGGAGCCCTTGCTGTTAAAGACTGAGGCAAAGAAGTCATTGAGCAACTCAGCCTTGTCCATGTCCTTTGTCAGCAGAGGTCAGTCAGTCTTAGGTCAGAGGGTTCAGTTGACAGAGCCTAGTTGGTCAGAACTTGGCATTTAGATGTTCTTTCTGCTTCTCACATCTCAGTCAGTTTGTTTGTTTGTGGGTTTTTTCGTTTTGTTTTTTTTTTTTAATCTGAGAAGCTGTTGGAAACAAGCAAGATGCAGTGAGGTGGAGTGGTGCTGCTCCTTCTCCTGACACATGGTAGGAGTTTCGTGACCAACAAAGCTGTCCTGTGGGTAAGCTGATCTGCATCCTTCCAGTGCAGAGGCAGAGGGAAGAAAAAGGAACCCTTCCAGAATTAACACTTTTGTGGACCTTTATGACATTTGTTCTTCTGCTGCTTTCTCCTTGTTCTGTGGGTCTTACTCCACAGGTAAATCCAGCTGACAAAAACACAGCCTTTGAAAAGGATTGTGAAGATATTTGATGAACTATTAAGTAAATACAATTCAAGGTTATTTTTTTGATTTATAATGGAAGAGAATCTGATGTCTCTGATGTCTGCAGTTTAGAGAGAGGCAAGGTCTGGAATTCTTTCTCTGTGAAAGACATATATACAAAGGAAAAGACTACCAAACACTACAGAATAAAGCAACTCTTGAGTTTCATGAATGTGAAACACAAAAGGTCACGGAGCAGACACATTTATTATTTTTTGTCTCAGTAAGTTGTAAGGTTTTGTCCTTTAAGTAACTGTTGAAGGACTAAACCAAGCACTTCTGCTATGCTGAGGGAGAGGAACTGGATCTTGGATCTGCTGCCAGCTGTGACAGTGTAGGAACTCAGTCCAACCCAATCAGTTGTAAAGAGGGCAGATTGTGTGCTGGTCAAGTTGTGTATGTAGGTCAGATGAAATATTACAGGTAAATGCCCAGGGCAAATCTGGTTTGGACTCATTCCTGCAGAGCAGTTTCTCAAAGCAGAAAGCAAATTGCAGAGGTAGTTTTAGTTTCACTCTTCTTAGGCCATAGCAGTAGTATTATGGTAGCTCCATAACAGATCCATCAGACCACAGGAGGGAGAGATTGGTTATGTCTGCTGTATTTGCTGTTTGCTTAACACGCTGCCAGTTTTTCACCTAGCCCTCATTTATGCTGCTGATCAATCACTTTCACACTGCCACAAACATTTATGTGACTATTCAATGCTGTGTGAAACTTTTGAGTGAAGTGGTTAGAATGCCATTTAGTTGCCTTCAGGATAATTACATACCTCAGATCCCATCTACCAAATTTCGTCTCCAGGAACTATGGTCTGGAACTCCAGAGCTGTGTAGCTTTTATAGTTGACTCTTTTGTCATTATTTTGTAATAATTTAAATAACATCTCATCATCATGTGGGTCAGGAAAGAACTTTCTGCTGCTGGTCTGCTGGAGCTGTTGATGGTATAGAATCATAGAATGGTAAGGTTGGAAGGGACCTCAAGGATCATCTAGTTCCAACCCCCTGCCATAGGCAGGGACACCTCCCACTAGTACAGCTCACTCAAGGTCTCGTCCAACCTGGCCTTGAACACCTCCAGGGAGGGAACAGCCACAACCTCCCTGGGCAACCTGTGCCAGTGTCTCACCACCCTCACTGGAAAGAACTTCCTCCTAACATCCAGTCTAAATCTTCCCTCTGCCAGTTTAAACCCATTGCCCCTTGTCCTGTCATTGTATGACCTTGTCAATAGTCCCTCCCCAGCCTTCCTGTAGGCCCCCTTCAGATACTGGAAGGCTACTATCAGGTCTCCTGGAAGCCTTCTCTTCTCCAGGCTGCAGAGCCCCAACTCTCTCAGTCTATCCTCACAGCAGAGCTGCTGTTGCCCTGTGAGCATCTTCATGGCCTCCTCTGTATCCGCTCCAACACTTCCATGTCCTTCCTGTGCTGGGGGCTTCAGAACTGCACACAGGACTCCAGGTGGGGTCTGACGAGAGCAGAGTAAAGAGGGAGAATCCCCTCCCTTGCCCTGCTGGCCACACTGCTCTTGCTGCAGCCCAGGACTCAGTTGACTGTCAATATACCTGATAAGAAATCGCTATCAAATAGACATCCATGACCCATCACATACAGAAGAAAGTACTGCCAACATCTCTAATTTGAAAGAAAAAAGAAATGTCTTTGCCTTCCAAATCTTAGTTTTGAAATAGTCTTGAGCAGCTTAATGACAGTGAAAGCATGTACGACGTGTTACAATTTTCTGTCACTTCTAAATTTAAGAAGGCAAAAAAATTAAATCTGAAAAATCTTAGAGCTGTGAATAGTTTTGCATTCTGGAGTGATCATCTCTTCAGCATCATCTCCATCGCACGTCCCACTTTGTTTGGACTCCATTTCTTCAAGTCTTTAGTTTGGACTGCAAAGATCAACCCTATTCAGCAATTAGTTGGAGACTATCTAAGGTACTTAATAGGCTTTTTAAATTTTAAGTAATTGAAGGCAGCTGTCCAGTTCATAGCAAATATACAAGCTTGCCAGATATGCCAATTCTCCTCCTGCTGTTGCCGAATTCTTACCGGTTTTTCTCTCTTGCTAACACTCGTTCCTAGTGCTCATTAGCTGAGGACATGAGCAATCAGAAGGGGCTGAAACAAAAACTGAATTAGCAAAACTGAATTAGCAAAATGCAGCAAGGCTCTCTAAGTAAAATTCAGCACATGATTTCCCAATGATTATCACCAGGCATAATTTTCCAATTTTCATATGAAAAGCTCCTTTATTTAAAAAAAAAAAAAAAAAAAAAGGCATTGTTTTGTTTGTTTGTTTGTTTTGAACAACCATGAGAGTCTGATTGATTTATTTATTGGGCAGTGCTGGGATTTAAGGCATTTGACTCTGTCCCATGTGACATCCTGGTCACCAAACTGGAAAAACATGGACTTGATGGGTGGAGCACTGCTGGATAAGGAATTGGCTGGATGGTGGCACACAGAGAGCGGTGATCAAGGGCACAGTGTCCACCTGGAGACCAGTGACAAGTGGTGTCCCTCAGGGGTCAGTGGTGGGACCAGTGCTGTTTAACATCTTTGTCAGTGACATGGACAGAGGAATCAGTGCAGCCTCAGCAAGTTTGCAGATGGCACCAAGCTGTGTGGCACAGTCGACTTGCTAGAGGGCAGGGATGCCATCCAGAGGGACCTGGACAGGCTAGAGAGGTGGGCCCAGGCCAACCTCATGAAATTCAACAAGGCCAAGTGTAAGGTCCTGCACCTGGGTAGGCACAATCCCAAGCACAAATACAGGCTGGGTGGTGAATGGCTGAGAGCAGCCCTGAGGAAAAGGACCTTGGAGTCTGGGTTGATGAAAAGCTCAACATGAGTCTGCAGTGTGCACATGCAGCCCAGACAGCAACCGAGTGCTGGGCTGCATCAAGAGCAGCGTGGCCAGCAGGGCAAGGGAGGGGATTCTGCCCCTTTACTCTGCTCTCGTCAGACCCCACCTGGAGTACTGTGTGCAGTTCTGGAACCCTCAGCACAGGAAGGACATGGAAGTGTTGGAGCGGGTCCAGAGGAGGGCCACAAAGATGATCAGAGGGCTGGAGCAGCTCTCCTATGAGGACAGGCTGAGAGAGTTGGGGCTCTTCAGCCTGGAGAAGAGAAGGCTTCGAGGGGACCTGATAGTAGCCTTCCAGTATCTGAAGGGGGCCTACAGGAAGGCTGTGGAGGGACTATTGACAAGGTCATACAATGACAGGACAAGGGGCAATGGGTTTAAACTGGCAGAGGGGAGATTTAGACTGGATGTTAGGAGGAAGTTCTTTGGAGTGAGGGTGGTGAGACACTGGAACAGGTTGCCCAGGGAGGTTGTGGATGCTCCCTCCCTGGATGTGTTCAAGGCCAGGTTGGATGAGGCCTTGAGTGAGCTGTGCTAGTGGGAGGTGTCCCTGCCTATGGCAGGGGGTTGGAACTAGATGATCCTTGAGGTCCCTTCCAACCTTACCATTCTATGATTCTATGATTTTCCCAGTTCTGTTATATGCTGAGTCTGCTCAGCATACTGCAACCTGTGAGGTTTATTATGGTATGGCTGAGCAATCACCTACCTAGAACGTCATCTTGTCCCTATGGATTACCTGTACACCTGAAGAGAAGGTGAAAGAATGATCTAATGTTCAATGAAAGGCTACTCAGTTCCTTAGATAAATTTCTTGGCTATTAGCTGCAGCTTTTCCCATTTTTATTTCAGTTGCATAATTTAAATTTTAAAGTTATCACAGATTTAAATAACAAATCCTATAAAAATTCATTAATGCTAATTTGTGCCAATGAATTCTACAGCTTTAGTTATGCAATTTTTTTTCCTAATTTTTCCATTACTTAAAAATTTATTTTTAATTGCTCATTGAATGGGTTCTGTGTCACGTTCTGTAAAAACAAGCCATTCATCTGTCTTTTATCCTGTTTTCCTCAGCCATGTTTCTTCTTAACTTTGTTTTTTTTTTTTTTTAACTCTAATTTTCCATTAGAAAGCTTCAAATAATAAGCTTCCTTCTATCCCCTTTTTTAGAGAGGAGACCTAGCCTTTTAATATTCTGTTTATTTATGTTAGCATAGTTATCTGGCAGTTTAGAAGAATACAGGAAGAAAAATCTAGAGCTAGTCAAAAGGAGACAGTCTTGCCAGGCAACTCAAACCTCAGTCAAGAGAACTTTAGTTAAGTTTGTCAGTGCAAATATCTGAGCACCATCAGTCTAGTTCATGGCTTGATAGGATATCCAAATGGCTCAACTGCTTTTATGTATGAGATTAAAAGCTGTTGAACTTTTTCCATGGGATGTCTGTCATCCAGTCATAGGACTGCACAGCCTTGTACAACTTGTAGACAATCAGATTTACCCAGAACAAAATCCACATCATTTTAGGTCAGTTCCAAAAGTTTATTTTTCAGTATATGGACAGAGTTGATCACACACACACATAACACGTGTGGCATTTGTACAAACATCATCTCACAGTACCTCATCCCAGTGTCTTTTCCCACAGGAAAAGAAAACATGGCACCACACAACACTCACAAACCCGTGGGCTGGACACAATTCGATACATTCAACAAGAAAAAAGCAAGTGCTAAATTGCGGATGTCTTCCATTTTGTCCTCTCATTGGTGGAGCAGCTATAGCAACATAACAATGGTGGGGGGGAAACGTTATGGAACAAGTTAGCAGCTCATTAGCATCACAGATGAGAAAGTTAATGCAGTACTGGCACATCTGAAGTTTCCTCAGAAACTTTCACAACCCAAAGCAGAGACTGCAGCCCTGCTCCCCGTTCAGTGAACACAGCAGCTACCCATACTCACAGCTGGAGACTGGAATTGCTTTAAATCAGTACCGCAGGCTGCAGTAAACCACTGGAATTGTCCCATGGTGTTTGTGATCAGTAGCAGGTTTTTTTCAGCCACCCAGAAAATGCCTCTCTGGAGCATGCCTGCCTCATGTAGGGCAAGAGAAGGGGAGTTGTAGAAGTGAAAAGCACAACCCCTTGTTAACGCAATACAAGCCCCTGAGCAGTGCTAGGGAATTCTGTTGATCTCTTTACCAACACATTCAGAGCTGGGGTCCAAATGCAAATGTAAGCAGAAGTCCAGTACAATTACTGCATCAGGTCAACAGCAAGTTTTGTTGAATTACCCAATGGCAACGCTATTGTGCTGGTTCAAGGTCCCAAACCATCACAGCTATCAACAAGTGAGACCATCAATGGACATTAATAGCCAGCACTAAGTGCTGACTTCTACTTTGAACAGCACTAGCTACAATGGTTTCCAGTCTTGACACCCTAACTCAAATCAGCTCCACATCATACCATGTTAATAAGCCTCAAATGCAAATTAAGGCAATTCTCAGTCTGAATGAAAAGGTCTGAATTTGCCATTCTCAACCTGCAGGTAAAAGAAGAATTTCTTCCTGAAATTTTCTGGAGAGGTGGCATTCAGACTCATTTTTTTTTACACAGTCATTCACTTAGCAAGCCTCAGTAACACAAGGAATAGGCAAATAAAGCTACTGAAAGATAATACATTTATTTGTTAGACATAGAACTTCACAAGTGCTTAGCAGAAAACATTTTTCTTCAGCTTTCTTTCAGTTCTTTTGGTTAGCTTTGATGATTACCACTTGGTATACTCTTAACTCACTCCGTTTCTTAATGGTAGCACCAATATCATAAATACTATTTTTTCATTCTTAAGTCTCTGGCTCACATATATTTTAATTTTCTTCCTTCCTGCTGTACCTCTATCCTAGCAAAAGAGCATAAATTGTGGTATAAAGGCTCAGATCAATTTTTTCTCCTATTAGCTATGATAAGTAGTGAAATTGCCCTCTCAGGTCAGTTTACAATGTCTGCAATAAGTATGGCACATATAAATAAATCACAGTAGTAGCAACTGAGCATTAGGATCTCTGATTTTAATTTACAGTGCCATTTACAGTGTAGTAAAAATAAAAAAAAAGAAAAAAAAGAAGTACAATAAAGAGGTTAGCACTTGGGGAAACCTGAAAAACATCCAAATACTGGCAAACAATTCTCCATTGTGCATACATAGGAATATAAATATTAGTGTATTTCTCTGTTTGGAATATATATTGATATATGTGTATATATACATTAGCATATACACATTTTCCCCCCAAATGCTCCAAATGAAGGAACTTTTGGATTAGTAAATATAACCTGTGGAAGCAACTGGCTCTACCTATATGCTGCACCTGCTGCTTGTGCCTTACTCCTAACTGAGAGCAGCTCTAAGACATTCTGACTTTTCATATAAAAGAGCTAACTACTTCTTCATTTAAAAGTGCTTATTACCCCCTCCTCAGCATCCAGGTACCTAGAATGATCAAGAAAAACCTATTATCAATATTACAAAGTGGAAAGGTGTTCATAAAACCCACCCCACATGGAAGGGAATGGATCACCTAAGCAGCACCAGCCTACTGAATCTATCATGAAATTAAGCAGACTCTGCAGACAGCTTTACAAAGTCTTTAGTAGCTTAGAAATTCATAATGTGGACTAGGCCTGGAGCTTCAGAATCTAATGCCCAAATTAGAAGTGGTGCTTAAATAAAAAAATAGGCACCCAAATTCTTCTGGGGAGCTCTGAGTGTTAAGAAATGATCTCTAGGAAATTTTGGCTCCTGGGATTTGTTTTAAAAGACAAGCTAAAAAAGCAATTAAAACCCCCAACCCTTTGAACACTTGGTGTTTGATTATTTATTTTTTTTTTTAGTGCTACACCCTACACACATCATCAGTTTTCTCACTTCATGGTGAAGTTTAGTTTTCATTTCATATTAAAGCTTCTATAGCAAGTCTTAAAAAATAAAATTAAAAACCTCACATATATAAATATACACAGACACAAATGCAGTGCTAGCAAATGCAGAAACTAGAGGCAGCTCTGTAATAGTCAGTCAGGATTTGCAAGAGAGACAAAAAAAGCCATCAGGATCCAGAGCTCCCCATTTGTGGGAAGGTAGTAGATGTGCAGACAAGGCAAATGGAAGTCAAAATAGCTGGAAAAGCAATGGGAGGTCAGGGGAGTGCCAGGAGCCTTCTTTCAGGTCCTCTGTTCTCACGTGCAACTTGAAGGGATATATTGGGAAAGGTGGAGAAATGTCAGATGGTACCATTCCAGGTTCACTTGCATCAAGTCTTGGCAGACCTCTGCTGAATCTCTTCCAGTTTCCTGCTTTCTCCTCCTCCCTGGTGACTGAACACCCACCTCCTCCTGAGCACACAGGGGTGCTCAGCCAGCTGCTGCTCACAGACCTGGCTCCCCACCACCACTCTGCTTCTCTGAATCTATATTCCCACCCCACTCACCACAGCACCTGTTTCACAGGTGCCAAGAAAATTGGCTCTTATTTGTTTAATCACCTGCTGCTTCTCCTGCCTCTCATTTCCTCAACCATCACTCTAGCTTCTAGCAAGTTCAAGAGTCACTTAAAACATTCAAGGGGGAAGCAGTCCATGTTATCACAGGAAAAATGCAAGTCATGCACTGCTATGAACATACTGAATGGAAAGAGCATGATTCCCCCCATCCCCTGACAGAGCATCCTGGGCTTACACAATCCCTTTCTTGGTTTCCCCATTGTCCACAGAAGATGCGAAGTTCGATTCTTGTTCTGCACTTGATTTCCTCTCCCCTGGGTAGTGGTTCATTTCTTGCAGTTCTAAAGATACTTTATTCCTCTTGGCAAATGCTTGGCTGATCTCATGGAATGTCTTATTTTTTGTTTCAGGCAGGACAAAGAACAGGTAAGTAGCTCCGGCAAAGCAGATGCCAGCAAACACGAGGAAGCAATAGGTCTGTAAACCACTCTGTGAGCAGAAAACAAAGGGATAAAAATTCAGAAGAAAAGCAACATCAGCAATGGTTTGAAAGGAAAAATGGGTGGTTGTGGAGCAGTTTTTAACCCAGTACAGTAAGTGTTGGCATTCATTGCAAGTCAGAGTGTTTAGAAGTTCATATAAATGCATGAATCTTTAGTTCCTCCAACCCCACCTGTGGCCCGAGGATGGATCAGCAGGATCCTGGCAGCGGTGTGCAGACCTGCCGTTTGAGTGATGCTGGGAGACACCAGGCTGAGCTCAGGCACCAGGGGTGAGAGGAGAGCAGGCAGCAGTGGGAGCCCCTGTTGCACACACGCAGCTCTGCTGAGCCCTGTGCTGCACAGCACTGCTGGAGAGCAGGTAGAACTGTCACTGGCTCGTTCTGCAGCATTGCCTCCCAATTCCTAGGCACAAACATGAAGCTTGCTTTTGCAACTCTATGCACCTGCACATAACACATGGGACACCAGGCAGAGCCAGGGACATCTGCATCACAGTGCTTAGAAGCTTTGAGGTTTGCAACATAACATCTGTAATCTCCAAACCCATGATGCCAGTACTATCCATACGCCCTACCACCTCCACTCTGGCACCTCTTCAGATTCAGAACCTTCAGGTTCAGAACAAGCTGCCAATTCACCAAGGTGCTTCTCCTCCTGCAACACCAAACAGGCTTCCCAGAGCTAGGAACAAGTTTTTAGCAATACTTGAAGCCAGGCTTTTACATAAAAGGTTGGAAACTGAAAGGGTAGAAGGAAGATGAAGCTAACTACACTTGTCTGTGTACACTACAATTGTCTGCTGCAGTTTCCCCCTAACATTTCTCTGGCACACCTTCCTGCTTGAACATCCAAGGTTCAAAGGTGCCTGAAGTTTCAGGTGGTTTCCTAAATAACAACAGCTCTGTCTCTTGATAGGCTCATGCATATTTGTTCAGAGTCAAGGTCAGAAACTGCTGAAAGTCCTTTCTGTGGATTACTGAAAATGTCCTGCCCTCCTAGGTGCACAGGGGAGGGCAAGAAAATAGCAGACTTGTGCAGTCTCCCAAGGAAAGCACCTTGGATACCTGCAGCCTGTTCCTAGTTAGGCAGCAGGCTAAGGCAGGATTTATATCGGATTTTTCAAGGCTGCTGGAGGCTATTGCTATACAGGATATGTAAAAGTTAAGCATAAACTTTTAAACCTTCTATTTTCATACCAGCTTTCTAAGGAGGCTATTTAAAACAACATTTTTTGAAAAGCCTTGACAGCTGAATTTTGAATTACTCATTTTTATCTTTTCTGCAGCTATCGAGGCTCTGAGTTTGTAAAAGAAAAGAAAAAGAAAAGAAATGACAACCAGGAAACGATTCACCACCTAAGGCATGCATGAAATTACCACCAAAAAGAATCAAAGTTGAAGGACTCAAGCAATTCCCCCAAATCAGGTCACAGGCATGGCAAGCAATCAAACCTGCCTTTGAGGATGAGATGCAGCTGAGTAAGCAAGGTGTGTGAATAACTCGGTGCAGTCCAGCCCTATTTTCTTACACAGAAAGATTAACAAACATTTCCCCAGTTTGTTTAGGGTTTCTATACACATTAGGCAGAATGTACAGGCATTTCCCCCACCTCTCCTTAAATAAAATTGTAAAGACTACTTAATTTTTACCATTATGAACAGACTGAAAATGCCCAGAGTGAATGAATTTTTTTTTCAAGCTAAAAAGTAAATGGGAACAAATAAAAACCTTGACATTGAAACGATTTGATTGAAAAATAAACCCAAAATCTAAAATCCAAAACAAAACAATTTGACACTTCAGTAGTCTGCTAGATGAGAACAGTTTTCCCACTAATGACTTACATGCTGTGAAGCCTGTAGCCTGGAAAAATATAAATGTAATTGAGTAGAACATCATCAGTGCTATTTAACAATGGCTGCTTACTGACTTAACCCATTCTGCAGCAGAGGTTAAATTCTAAGCAGGACTGTGATACTGAGCATCATCAGTGCTGTTTAACAATGGTTGCTTACTGACTTAACCCATTCTGCAGCAAAGATTAAATTCTAAGCAGGACTGTGATACTGAGCATCATTAGTGCTGTTTAACAATGGTTGCTTACTGACTTAACCCTGCAGCAGAGGTTAAATTCTAAGCAGGACAGGAGAATAAACATTCTAGGGCAGATGTAGCAAGATTAATGAGGAAATGAACAAATTTTTAATCAGATTCAGAAAGTTTAACAAGTTATTTCTTTAAATAGAATTTCAGCTCTTCCCAGCAAACACCAACATGTAACTCTAAATTCTAAACTTGCACAGTCCCTTGGCATTGGCAATGGCTGCTTGCATTTGCAAGTTGCCATGAAGATTAGAATCATGAGATGGAGGTCAAACTGAATTGTGAAGTGCTGAGGTCAAATGATAATGCTGAGATCTCTTGCTAAAATGATCAGCAGTAAAACAGCTTTTGTGTAGACATTTGATCTTTCTTTGCTTCAAATTAATATTACCCATAGAAACAAATGGATGAGAGGCTTTGTGTCATTTACCCTTTCTCCTCCACTTTCAAACATAATTTAAGGTTCTGCTGAAGGTGCAGGACAATGAAGGACAGAGCATTAAAATAAAATGTATAACACACATTTCCTAGGTGAAAAATAGAGCTATTTTCCAGACATGAACTATCAGTTTCACCCCCAGCCTCACACATTCACTATCTCCTCATAAAAAAGTTAGCAGATCCTTGCATTTTATACTTGAAGTTGGTGGCTTTTATTTAAGAGCATTTTTTTTCCTCATACCTAACCTTCTGATAGCCTGCATTTCATTTTCTCATCTTCAGGGGAACTTTAACCATTTCCCTTAATACAAGTGCACTGTAGGTACTTTAAACCTCAGATGCATTTCCAAAAGCTTAACATAGCTAGGATGAGGGCATCTGTGTGTAGGCTTCTGTGCACTTCTTTGTCATTGGACTACGTAATAGAAAAAGCCAAGGTGTAGTACTACACAGTAAGGCTATAAGGAAAACCAATAACTTACTTGTTGGGTAAGTGAATACTGATGCATGAGAAGGCAAATCTCAAGTGTGAAAATAAGGAAGAAACAGAGCAGAAGTGCAGAACAGCCTCTAGTAACAAGTGTAATGACTCAGGAGTATTACTTCACATGCAGGAAGAAATCGGTTTCTGAAACAGGGAAACTAACACACGCATAGGTCTTTGCATCACATTAGCAAGCAAACTCAGCTGAGGCTACAAGTCTTGTAACGACTACATCCCATGTGATACCAAGCTCCATCTTGATCACAGATCCAGCAGATTATAGAATCATAGAGTGGTAAGGTTGGAAGGGATCTCAAGGATCATCTAGTTCCAACCCCCTGCCATAGGCAGGGACAC
>VWZE01008014.1:588513-598873 GCA_013396675.1 Eubucco bourcierii
AACCCATTGCCCCTTGTCCTGTCATTGCAAGACCTTGTAAATAGTCCCTCCCCAGCCTTCCTGTAAGCCCCCTTCAGATACTGGAAGGCTACTCTAAGGTCTCCTGGAAGCCTTCTCTTCTCCAGGCTGCAGAGCCCCAACTCTCTCAGCCTGTCCTCACAGCAGAGCTGCTGCAGCCCTCTGAGCATCTTCGTGGCCTCCTCTGGACCCGCTCCAACACTTCCATGTCCTTCTTGTGTTGGGGGCTCCAGAACTGCAAACAGGACTCCAGGTGGGGTCTGATGAGAGCAGAGTAAAGGGGCAGAATCCCCTCCCTTGCCCTGCTGCCCACACTGCTCTTGCTGCAGCCCAGGACTCTGTTGCTGTCTGGGCTGCACTCACACTGCAGACTCATGTTGAGCTTTTCATCAACCCAGAGTCCAAGGTCCTTTTAGTCAGGGCTGCTCCCCAGCCATTCACCACCCAGCCTGTATTTGTGCTTGGGATTATTTTTCCACACGCTTGAACTAGTCAGAAAAAAAAATTAAAAAAATTACCCAATTCCTACCTTGTGACAGTTTTTACTTCTAGTGTAGCATAAGCAACAAGCTTACACAAAGAAGACACATGAAAATTCAGAGTACTAGCTTTAGAGTTCCTCACCTGAAATTCCAGCTGCTAAAGCAGTTGCTATTCAAGGGGAACATGGTGTCCATTTGTTTGTTCTCCTTTCCTGTCAACTCAGCATCTGCCTTTGCCTATCAGCATCTGACAATCTAAGAGTGAACCCTGACCCCTTATGCCAGGGCATAAGAGTTGCACCTCCATTCATGATTCCTTCTGTTCAAGAAGCTCTCCATTAAATCAAGGCCTGGAATAAATAACCTGTGGGATGCTGAAATCCTTATGCAGGTTTGAATGAGTAAGAGAAACTCCACTGCTTGAAATGCATTCATATGAACTCTTCAGCCAACAGTTAAAAATTTTTCAGTCTTTTCTGTTCAACAGAAGAGTAAATAAACAAAAATTAATTTTTAAAAAAATGAAAGAAATAAAGTATCTGTTGGTGCAGGGTGAAGTCAGTTAAATTTAGAACAGAAATAGATGTGATTTGGGGTCCATCACTGAATTTGTACTAGGAGAAGTATGAAATACACTGGAAATCTTCATTGACAGACAAGTCCTGTGCATCTGAGATACACTGTAGTGCAACTAGAAAATACTAATGCAGAAGTAAGTACAGGATATTTGACAGTGAAGAATATATAGTTCCTCTTGTCATATTTGGGGTGGTGTTTTGTAATGAGTCACTACTGCCAAAGGGAAAATTATCTGTTTCCTCTCGTCCATAAAAGAAGGAATAGATGAAATAATAATAAGCTTACGGAAGGATGACTAATACAACCTTCAGGTTAGAGATTCCTCAAAATCTGTGGATGCTTGATTCTTGTCCAAGCTGTTCTGAAATTCACAAGGTTTTCTCTGATGTGTCAGAGGAGTTTAACACTTTCTGATCCTTCTGAACTGAGAAACAGGAGTGATCTTTTCTCTTTCCTCCGTTCACAGTTAGCCTTTCCTTTCTCAGATCTTTTCTCCAGATGGAATATTTTTAGGTTTGCTTTCTTTCATTGAAATTTTTGTCATTTCTTACTCTTATTTTTAATGCATTTCTGAAGCCCAAAGCATCCTAACATTCCTACTATGCCATCACCATTTCTAAGGAGAAGAGTAATTGCAGTTGTCTCCTGCTTTCTTTCGGCACTCTGATTCTCCTGCCACTACAACCTGCAGCAGCCCTTCTTGCAGTGACATTGGTGTTTCACAGTAACAAACAAAACCCCCAAAACAACCACCATAAAAAAAAACCCCAAACAAAAAACCCAACCAACCAAACAATCAAACAAAACCACTCAAAAACAAACCCAAAAAGCTTCAAGGAGCCTTAGAGGATCCCCACACTATGTGTACACTTAATGAGAGACACTTCCTGTTCTGAAGGCTTGAAGATGTCTACAAATCTATAGCAATCCAGAAACACAGGTGTTGGGCAGCCCATTCCCATTGCTAAGGCAGGCTCAGTTCTTGATGAACATCTGTCTGCCTGGCTTTTATAGATCTCCAGTAATGGACAAGCTGCAATTGTTCCATACATCATTACACAGTTACACTAGTTTCATGATTAAAAGGTTTTCCAATACCCTTTCATGAAACAGTTGTCCAAAAATATAAGATGCATTCTCTCTGCTTCACCACCCTTCTTGCTGGTGAAATCAGTGAGCAGAGACAGGCCTGGACTTGGAGAAGGAACTACAAATGGGTCTGGCATGCCTGGAAACTTTCTAAACCAAGTTGGGCATCAAAGCACCTCCCTGCTAGAGCTGTTATCTGACCTAATTTTTTTTAGTGCTCAGTTACTGCATAGAACCTGGTGCTGGACCTCATTAAACATGAATTTCACATTCAGTGTGGCGCTTGATGAAAGAATCAATTAATACCAGCAGAATTTGATATCAAGGTTGCAGAAGTCTGAAAAGCAAGGCTCTGCCCATGTCTGAGGGGCAACAAAAGCCACCTGGGACTGGGACACCTGCAGCTGGAGCCTCTGGCTGCTATAGCTATTGAGCTCTGACCAAACAGTCAGGCTGCTGGACATGGTGAAGGCAGCAATAAAATAACATCCAGTTTTTAAAAACAAATACCACAGTACTAAACTGCTTTATTCTTTGTGTACAACCACAACTAAAGGGAGTATCCCACCACTGCTGACATCACTTGACTTTTTGAAGGTGTGGTCTCAGGTGCCATTGAGAACTTCCTGCTCAGTACCACAAACTGAAGCATGATATCAGCATCTGGCAGCTCTGCCCTTGATTACATTGGTAGGGCTCCTAAGGACATACTGCTGGACCAATAAACACTACTAGTTGTGGAGCTGGGTGAGCCCAGGTGCCCCAGTGAAAGTGAAACATGCTGTTTCCAGGTGAGCAGGGTTGTAAATCTAAGTTTCTCACATTTCAAGACCCTCTTCTGAGAAGAGGTGCAGATGCAACTCTATACTTGTTTCGGATGTGGATATGCAGGCTGCAGATTGTGTAGTGGCAAAATAAAAAGAGAACTACAGGCACAAATATTGTTGCAAAAGTATCCGTATTTAGTTAATCAGGCAGCTCTCTGCAGGAAAAAAAACTTTGCATATTTTCCAGACTAACACCCTTCACTCTGACAGTGATGAAGATGCTCTTAACTGACTCTGACCTTAAAAAGTTGTTATTTTCATCTCTACTATGCAACCATTCACACTTTCATAGTGTGGAGTCACTTTCTAGGAAAGAAAGTTAAGATTTCCTATCTGTCAGGCTCTTTGTGTTGGAATAACAATCAGCAGACTTAAGCCACATGCTCTGTTATCTTGGGCAAAACAGAAGCCACAGATCCACTGCTATAATTTGTCTCATTTTAAAAGCCCTGCAAGTGACAGCCTAGATTAAAAGTGCACATTGCTAGGAAGGAAGGACACAGAACACAAAGGAGAGACCTCCAAAATTCTCCTTTATGGACTTATAAACAGCATAACACTTTTGTTCCCCATGTAAAAAACTCACATATTTTAAAAATTATTTCTGTTAATTTTACTCAAAATGTCATGTTTTACTCATTGATGTCATGTTTTAAGCTGTTTTAGCAACCTGGAGGGTTTATAAAATACCTTGAATGCAATTACTGAAAAAAATGCTTCAGTCTAACCATGTAGATGAACGTATTACACATATTGAAATACTGGAATTAGAATCATAGAGTGGTAAGGTTGGAAAGGATCTCAAGGATCATCTAGTTCCAACCCCCTGCCATAGGCAGTGACACCTCCCACTAGTACAGCTCACTCAAGGCCTCCTCCAACCTGGCCTTGAACACCTCCAGGGAGGGAGCAGCCACAACCTCCCTGCGCAACCTGTGCCAGTGTCTCATCGCCCTGACTGGAAAGAACTTCATCCTAACATCCAGTTTAAATCTTCCCTCTGCCAGTTCAAACCCATTGCCCCTAGCCCTGTCATTTCAAGACCTTGTAAATAGTCCCTCCCCAGCCTTCCTGCAGGCCCCCTTCAGATACTGGAAGGCTACTCTAAGGTCTCCTGGAAGCCTTCTCTTCTCCAGGCTGAAGAGCCCCAACTCTCTCAGCCTGGAGAATTACTCACTGGAACTTACATCCTCACCAAAGCAACAACAACAAACACAAATTAAAAGCATGTGTTTTCTTCTTCTCCTAGAATTTCCAGTTGCTAAAATTAATTATGGGAAATTGTACTAATTATTCTGCTAGAGTTATCAGTTCTAACCAGTGGATTTAATCTGGCCCACTCGGGTATGTTATCCTGAGCTGCTTTACTATTCCACAGTAAATTCGACAAACATTGTCACACCCTGTGGCTCCATTCTGAAGAGTCATTCGGGCTACTTCTCACAGGGTGTAAAGCCTGAGGTTGCTTATGGATTGCTGTGATCTTCTGACATGCAAGTGCCATGCAAAACATGAAATTTGCAAGTCAGAGGAGAGGGCAGAGGGCTGAAGTGTTTACTTGGTTACTCCAAATGCTCATGAATGGCTATTTTGCTGGCATAATAACAGATCTGGCACCCAAATAACAGAGCATCACAATCTAGCTGCAGGAGCACTTAAATTCTTTCAAAGGAGAGTTCATCATGTCTTTATGGACTGTTTCGTGCATCTTTGGTCTATTTGCTTACCAGATCTGTCTTTTAACATCTCCTTGTTCAGGAAAGCCTCATGCCTTCATTCACAATTGATGGTAATAGGAAGGAATCATGGAATCATAGAATCAGCCAGGTTGGAAGAGACCTCCAAGCTCATCCAGCCCAACCTATCACCCAGCCCTAGCCAATCAACCAGACCATGGCACTAAGTGCCCCATCCAGGCTTTTCTTGAACACCTCCAGGTTCAGTGACTCCACCCCCTCCCTGGGCAGCCCATTCCAATGCCAATCACTCTCTCTGTGAAGAACTTCCTCCTAACATCCAGCCTGTACTTCCCCTGACACAACTTCAGACTGTGTTCCCTTGTTCTGTTGCTGGTTGCCTGGGAGAAGAGACTGACATCCACAGCTACAACCTCCTTTCAGGTAGCATGGCGATATGGTTGAGTGTCACTTCAGGTGACACCTTTGACACTTCACAAGGCCAAGCTCACTGTTAAACACAATTCTGAAATGCCTTCAGACCCAAATACAGATCTTTGATGAGTTCTCTGTATGTGCCAAGATTCCATGCAACAACACTTCTAATTATTCTACTTTGCACTTTAAAAGGATTTCTAAAAATGCACTTTTTTTTTTTTGCCACCTACTATCAGACACCTCCTAGTAATCATGCAACATCAAACATACTCCTTGTGAATTCACTTCAGTATTAGTTGTCATTTTAACTTCCATTCTGATCCTTCACACAAATGGATTTCTCAAATAGGCAGTGAAGAGGGGTGGAAAAGTTGCCAGATTTAAATAGATGCTTTTTTAATTTGTCAAAACCAGGTTTGTATATTAGCTTTTCAATCTCATCCATACATTTTAATGTATGACTCAAGCCAATGTTTTATTCTGTTACAAGCAGCTACAGATGGTTGAAGGGAGAAAACCCAGGAATTCAAACTAGTTAGTTGGTGACATTTGGAGAATTAACTACCAGTTGATTTTTTTGAGTAGCTCTGAAGTTAATGTGTTTCTTTCCCAAATGTTTGGGATAATTTTGTAGAAGCACAGCAATGATCACACCTGTTCGTCAGGCAGTCAGGTTAGTATTTAAATACATGAAAGGGATTATGCATTTGTTTGTGAAGGCATTTTAAAGGTGTTTGTTTCCTGGCTTAGACTTCACAAAAATGAGCTAAGAAGAGGCTATGGCCTTTCTGTAAAGAAACAGGTGACTCACAAGCTGAATTTTGAGGATAAGGTTGACTGAAATAGAAAAGAAGTGAAAGTTAGGGAATGAGGAGATGTTGTAGTTTGATGGGTAGCTCAAAGGTTGAAGAAAAACCATCAGTGACCATGACCTCCAGATACAACCATCAAACCATATTGCTAAACACTCCTGTGGAGAATTTGCCATGTTTGTCCACAGCTGCAACATTTTCTTCTGTTTCAGGATGGTTTCCTCAGAGACATCCAAACAAAGAGACGTGTGGACAGCACAACTGAACTGGATCACAAACACAGTGGCAATTTAATCCACTTCCACAGAAAGACACTCACTGTTTCCTGAAAATTCATTCAAACATCCTCTGCCAGACTCTACCAGCTGCATCAACAGCATATCAGTTACCAGGGATGCTGAGTACCTGAATGAATGGGAAGAGAAGTCCGACGGCGAAGTTGGAGAGCCAGTTGACTGTCCCAGCTATCATGAATGCAGCTGGCCTCTGTGACTGCTGGAAAAACTCCCCAGTGAGGACAAATGGAATCCCACCTGAAACAGAGTACAACAATTCAGTCAGTTTAGGAAACTGCCTCAGCCAAGAGCTGTTTCTCTTGCAGAGAAGAACACGCCCTGCTTTGCACTAGCACTGCTCTACAGACCTCTGCTCAGGTGCACACAGGAGCCTCTGAGCCAGTGAGATGTGATTTGTCAAAGTCATACTTTAGAGAAGTGACACTTCTCTCCTTCATGCCACCACATCTCCTGGTTTACATCCTTTCAGTGATGGCAAGCAGGTAACAGAGCAGTGAATCCACACAACAGCTTCAAGAGCATTGTATGATGAACCATTTGTTGAAAACAAGAATGCTTGTTTCTACTAAAATGCTTCAGTTCTGAAAAGTCAGAAATACTCCAAAATAAAGTTAGACCTTGGCAGCTGGAAAGATGGCTCCAAAGCTTGGCATCAGCCGAGAGTCTCTGTAATAACAAACTCAGTTGATGGCACAATTGTCACTTGTGTTTCCTCCCATTTAGCAGACTATTTTGCACAGCACTGGCATATTTCTGGTCTGACAACGCCACCCAAGGAATAGCTACCTAGTAGCTGAGGGTCTCAGTCTAAGATTTCTGGCTTCTTTCATTTCAATAAGATATTTCATGATAAATATTTCTAGTTGGATACCTAAAAATCCCTCCCCACCAAAACCTCATGGATTGCATTTGCTGGTTGGCTCCATATGTCCACTTTGGGACCTGGTTTAATGGACAGGGTTGTGTTAGGTCAGTGGTTGGACTTGATGATCTTGGAGGTCATTTCTGTCAATACAATTCTGTGATTCTATATCTGAGCTAATGTTGCACATTAGACATTTATCTGTTTCATCAGAGCCTGAAGGATTCTAAGCACAGTAACCCCAGTCAGGTCTTCAACAATTGGGCATGTGCCTTTTAAGTGCATTTTCTCTATTTTAACCAAACTCAGTGTGAACAATAAAAACATATTAATAGACACACCTCCCTTGAAAACCTCTGTAACAATTCCCACTTCTGATATATAAATATATATATAAATTAAGATAAAAATCATAGACTCATAGAATGGTTTAAGTTGGAAGGGACCTCAAAGCTCATCCATTTCCAAACCCCCACCACAGGCAGGGACACCTCCCACTAGAACAGCTCGCTCAAGGCCTTGTCCAACCTGGCCCTGAACACCTTCAGGGAGGGAGCAGCCACAACCTCCCTGGGCAACCTGTGCCAATGTTTCACCACCCTCATGGTAAAGGACTAATTCCTATCATCTAGTTTAAATCTGCCGGTTTAAGCCCATTACTCCTCATCCTGTCCTTACAAGACCTTGCCAATAGTCCCTCCCCAGCCTTCCTGCAGCCCCCTTCAGATACTGGAAGGCTACTACAAGGTCTCCTCAAAGCCTTCTCTTCTCCAGGCTGAGACTTATTTATTCACCAGATCTTCTGCTTGCATGTCTTTTCATGATTTATGTGCTTCTCTTTTTCACTACCTTTACACTTGGAGAGTTGTGAACACATCTCTTGCATGCTTTACAGCCATGCATTGTCATGTAGACCCTTGTGCTCAGTGGCACTACACACATACACCAGAAGCTGTTCTATGAGCAGTAGGAGACCTGTGTGATGGGACACACAGATGACACATGGAATCAGATATTCATTATCCCAGATCCTTCAGATGCACAAAAGAAAGACAATGTGATGCATCAAATTGCTATATATGTTAGTATGCATCACTCTCCATCAGCTAATGTGAGAACATGTCTAGAATAGTAGCAAAGGCTTCAACTGAACTCTCTGTCCCAAAGCCTACCACTCTACATTACATTTAAAAAGTAGTGAATAAATAAATCTATTTACTTATACTTTATGCATAGGAAACTGAGATACAGAGAATTTAGGTCATTCAAAATGCATCTTAGTGTCCTTCAACAAGCAAAGTGCTGTATATGAATTCTGTGACCACAAGAAGTGACCACTCCTGATAGCACTTGGAATATGTAGAATAAGCAGCTGAACATGCATAGCTTAACCAAATTCAAGCAAGATGTAGTCTATCAGTCCTTGGTGCTTTCCAGTGCTTATTCTATCATCTGAGGTTTAGATCCAAATCTTCAGATATGACAGGCAAAGCAATAATCGTATCTGTTCTGTTGGCATCTGGTTTAGATCTCAAATGCCAAGCAAGGCAGTGGTTTGCCAGGGCACTTGCCTCTTGGAGAGAGTAGCTGAAGGACTGGAAACATAGAAACCATGTAAGGTGATTTACTTATGATCATTTATTCTGTCATGCCTTTGCTGTAGGACAACCTAGAGAGGTGTTGCTGTTCTTGTCAGTACAATAAAAAATGTTGTTTGAGACTCATTTGAGAAAATACACATAGTACAAGAGAGGAAAAAAGCCAGGGGCAAAAATAACAAAACAAAACCAAAAACATGGACCAGAAAACCCACAAAAGGACAGAAACATATCAGAATGCATAAATGTTATGGAAGTAAAAATGCATGGGTACTATCTTGGAAAAAGGTTCCTTGAAATTCAAATGTAATTTCTAGATGCATATTAATCATCACTCAAATTTATTATTAGTCACACTTACCACAAAAGCTCTTCAATCTAATTTGAAAAATCATCAATTAATCTAGTGATGGTAAAAATAGTATTTTGCAAAGTCTGTATAAGAAAGATAAATTAGCAGCTCCTCTGAGCTCTTTGAAATGTTCTGTAGAGGAATGGAAAAGGTAGCACAGACAGACCTCCAGACTTTCACCTGGCACGTACAACTATCTCCATAGAGAAAATCCATTTCTGTACAGGGATGACTTAAGTGAAACTACACTGTGGAACCAAGAAGCCTGAAAAGCTATAAGTGAGTTACGTGAAAGACAGGCCAGGCCTAGAAACATGAGAAATCAACTGAAGATGGTTCTCCTCCCCTCTGCTCTGCTCTGGTGAGGCTACATCTGGAATACTGTGTCCAGTTCTGGGCTCCCCAGTCCAAGGACTTGCTGGAGAGGGTACAGAAAGGGCTACAAAGATGCTGAGGGGACTGGAACATCTCTGTGATGAGGAAAGACAGAGAACTGGAGCTGTTTAGTCTGGAGATGAGAAACCTGAGGGAGGAATCTCATCAATGCTGATGGATACTTCAAGGGTGGGGGGTCAGGAGGATGGGACCAGGATTTTTTCAGTGGTGCCCAGAAACAGGACAAGGGGTAATGGGCACAAATTTGAACATAAGGAGTTCCATCTGAACATGAGAAGCTTCTTTAATTTAAGGGTACAGAGCCCTGGAACAGGCTTCCCAGAGAGGTGGTGGGATCTTCATCTCTGGAGGCATTCCAAACACACCTGGACGTGTTCCTGTGTGACCTTCTTTAGGTGACCCTGCCTTCACAGCAGGGTTGGGCTTGATGATCTCCAGAGGTCCCTTCCTATCCCTATTATTCTGTGATTCATCTCAGAAATCTTTTCCAACCTTAATGATTCTGTAGGAGAGGTTATTGCTTTATACTGCCCTGGAAGGGCAGGGACTTNCTCTTGCATGCTTTACAGCCATGCATTGTCATGTAGACCCTTGTGCTCAGTGGCACTACACACATACACCAGAAGCTGTTCTATGAGCAGTAGGAGACCTGTGTGATGGGACACACAGATGACACATGGAATCAGATATTCATTATCCCAGATCCTTCAGATGCACAAAAGAAAGACAATGTGATGCGTCAAATTGCTATATATGTTAGTATGCATCACTCTCCATCAGCTAATGTGAGAACATGTCTAGAATAGTAGCAAAGGCTTCAACTGAACTCTCTGTCCCAAAGCCTACCACTCTACATTACATTTAAAAAGTAGTGAATAAATAAATCTATTTACTTATACTTTATGCATAGGAAACTGAGATACAGAGAATTTAGG
>VWZE01008014.1:599211-656784 GCA_013396675.1 Eubucco bourcierii
GAAACATATCAGAATGCATAAATGTTATGGAAGTAAAAATGCATGGGTACTATCTTGGAAAAAGGTTCCTTGAAATTCAAATGTAATTTCTAGATGCATATTAATCATCACTCAAATTTATTATTAGTCACACTTACCACAAAAGCTCTTCAATCTAATTTGAAAAATCATCAATTAATCTAGTGATGGTAAAAATAGTATTTTGCAAAGTCTGTATAAGAAAGATAAATTAGCAGCTCCTCTGAGCTCTTTGAAATGTTCTGTAGAGGAATGGAAAAGGTAGCACAGACAGACCTCCAGACTTTCACCTGGCACGTACAACTATCTCCATAGAGAAAATCCATTTCTGTACAGGGATGACTTAAGTGAAACTACACTGTGGAACCAAGAAGCCTGAAAAGCTATAAGTGAGTTACGTGAAAGACAGGCCAGGCCTAGAAACATGAGAAATCAACTGAAGATGGTTCTCCTCCCCTCTGCTCTGCTCTGGTGAGGCTACATCTGGAATACTGTGTCCAGTTCTGGGCTCCCCAGTCCAAGGACTTGCTGGAGAGGGTACAGAAAGGGCTACAAAGATGCTGAGGGGACTGGAACATCTCTGTGATGAGGAAAGACAGAGAACTGGAGCTGTTTAGTCTGGAGATGAGAAACCTGAGGGAGGAATCTCATCAATGCTGATGGATACTTCAAGGGTGGGGGGTCAGGAGGATGGGACCAGGATTTTTTCAGTGGTGCCCAGAAACAGGACAAGGGGTAATGGGCACAAATTTGAACATAAGGAGTTCCATCTGAACATGAGAAGCTTCTTTAATTTAAGGGTACAGAGCCCTGGAACAGGCTTCCCAGAGAGGTGGTGGGATCTTCATCTCTGGAGGCATTCCAAACACACCTGGACGTGTTCCTGTGTGACCTTCTTTAGGTGACCCTGCCTTCACAGCAGGGTTGGGCTTGATGATCTCCAGAGGTCCCTTCCTATCCCTATTATTCTGTGATTCATCTCAGAAATCTTTTCCAACCTTAATGATTCTGTAGGAGAGGTTATTGCTTTATACTGCCCTGGAAGGGCAGGGACTTAACATCACCTGAATGCAGGGAAAGGGATACAAATGCCTGCTAAGAGCCATAACAGTCTGAAGAACAGTTCTACAACTGGATGTGGTGGAACAGGAAACTTGGACAAGCTGAAGGAAAAATGTGAAGCCTTAAGACACAAACAGTGAGGGCACCTGAGATCAGCTGAACTTACAGCCCCAGGAGTCCATCCTCAGTCATTTCCAGTTGTCGGAGATTGCAACATCATTAGTGAAAATGTTAATTCTTGGTTCTTGGGCAATTTACATTAAAATTGACATACAGCAACAAGCCTATTAGCTAATGAGAAAGCCATGCAACACCTTCTCTAGTCCTAGGTACTCTTATCTACTCACTGGATGACTATTTCTAAAGCAGATATTCCACGCGATTATGTAATGTGAAAGACATAAGTACATTCTTCTCCGAACACCTGATAATTTCTTCTTCAGTGAAAATCTCCCCCTCTTGAATAGTAACTAGTGCATTGTTCTATAATTTTTAGTTGCATAAGGCAGTGCTCTCAAGCAGAATTTTATCAGCTTTTACTGACTGAATCATTTTTCTCAGAAAATGTTTTTAATGAAGGCGAAATACTCACCACGGAACTGATGAACCCTGATAATTTCAGTGCTTTTAAGATACCACTCTATACATGAGTTATAATGCTTCCTTTAAAGTACAGCAGCTTCCAGAAAGACTAATATATTTTCTTTTTCATAGCTTTTCCTTATATATATATATATATATATATATATATATATANTTAGCTGGGTGTTTTGCTAACCCTTTGAATCTGGTGGGGTATGTTGTGATTTGTTTGTTTGTTATTATTGTCAGGGGATACAAAAGCTGAACATGAACATTAAATTTCGACTGTGGTACATAGCAATATTATTTTTCTTTTTTTGCCTCACCATTATAGTTCTACACAGCTTCTGAAGAATAAAATGCAAAAGAAAATAAAAAAGAGAAGTGTTTGTTTGTTTTTTTTTCCTACTCAGGCAAGCTCTGAACTCATTCTCAAAGTGGACTGAAAGAATGCCTCTGTGGGAGACCTGGAGCATTAGAAATTCTTACATCCCACACTTTATCTGGAAAAGCTAAAACAACATCACACAAAGCTTCTGAAAATGGCTGTTTCAGCCAATAATACTGACAATGCCTTTTATTCCAGTACTTCTGTGTCTATATGTGTGCTATCACACCTTTGTTTCTGTTTCACATCCAAGAGAAGATTTTTTTCTTCCCTGATGACCTTTCAGATTGAACAAACTTCCTGACTTTCAAAGTGACCCTTTTATCACAACCACTCCGCTGCCATTACAGCTGCACGTTGGCATTCAGAGCAAGAGCACAGACTGATTTAAACTTTAAATAGCAAAATACCTTTGACACACCTTGGGGCACAGCAATGATTTCTTCTGAGTTTGCCTTTGTTTACTTTATAATGTCGATTTAACACATATTGAATATGTCATTATCATGTTTCTATTGTGTCTGTGTTCGGTTGTGAGAGGTACAACTTCACCCGCATGCCATAAATCAGGACCAGTATTATAAAAATCCATTAGAAGACAAAACTCTCAAAAGAGAGAGAAAAATCAAGTGAAACATTTTTCTGAAGTAGTTTGCTTTATGTTTCTTAGCTCTGTCTGAAAGTGCAATTGCTGTAAAAAAGCAGCAGTCAAAAAATGAAGATCTCGCTACCGTAAAATTACTGTTTTTCACATTCCCATCAGAGGGTGAATTTTATTGATTTCCTTTTTCTGTGCTGTGTGTGACTGGAAACATACCAACCATCTGATTTTGTCATCATGCATATTGAATGGGAACTTTAAAGTAGAAGCTGCAGTGAAATCACACAGATTCGTGTTTGATCATATTCACACTAAATTCAGCCTTGCACAAACTTCATTGAAGCAACAGGACTTTGTCTGAAAGGAAGTACCACTGACCCACAGAAATGCCTACAGCATTTAGGACCAGAATAACTACTTCTAAGTAGTTATATGTCATGGAGGTCTTTTGCAGCCTAAATGATTCTATGATTCTGTAAGGCAGTAAAGTCAAATGCCCTGAAGCTGCTGTGAAAGGATTAACCAGAGACATCTGCTTTCCTCTCACATAGTGCCGCTGATCTAAACTTTGAAGCTATCATTGTGAATTAAGCTAGAAAGCAGCTAGCAAGCATGAGAACATGCTTGTCTTCACAGCTAGGTGTGCTTTTTGACAAATGGAAACAAAGACCTCATGCAAAGGATCAGGCATCTCAGAGAAAAAGGAAGAACACATGACCTGGAGACAAAGGAGCCCAGGATCATATCGTATCATTTGGTTCAGATCCAAGCCTCAGCTGTTTCAGGCAGTGTATATACAAAACTTGTTTGTTTAGTTTCTCCTTTTACTGTTCCCCCTGAGAAGCTGCTACAGAACTCAGCTCCTCTAGTGCCCAGAGCTTTCTTCCAATTTCTATTCTAAATTTATTGATGGCTAGCTAGCACCTAACTTTGAATCTTTATTGTTGCCTCCAGCAATTTTTGCTTTCAGCTTATTGTCCCTTTTTCCTTAAATAGTATCTAAGACAAAGGAGGAAGACATTTTGCATATATCTAAGCCCATCTATCACCACCCAGATTTCTAAGTAGCTACACCTTTTATCTATTCAGTAAAGGCTTTCCAAATCAATGCATTTGCTCACAATGCCTAACCTGAACAGCACAAATGCTTTGTGCAGATAACGAAAATGTTCTCTTACTACTTTTCTTTGATTGATTTTCTCTAGTGATATTAAAATTTTTTTCCCCTCTTTGTCTCTTGAGGAGCCAGAATCAATCCCTTCAGTCCTTTATATTTACTCTTTGCTAGATGAATATTCTTCGGTCGAAATGTGTCCTATATTTCAGGTCAAACATGTGACCAAAAAACCCACCAAAATCCCCAAACCCCCATATTTGTGAAGTTTCTGCCTGCTTCTTCAAGTAAAAACTGTGGTAATTCCTCAGCCCTGAGGAAAAGGACCTTGGAGTCTGGGTTGACAAAAAGCTCAACATGAGCCTGCAGTGTACACATGCAGCCCAGACAGCAACAGAGTCCTGAGCTGCATCAAGAGAAGCGTGGCCAGCAGGGCAAGGGAGGGGATTCTGCCCCTTTACTCTGCTCTCCTCAGACCCCACCTGGAGTACTGTGTGCAGTTCTGGAGCCCTCAGCACAGGAAGGACATGGAAGTGTTGGAGAGGGTCCAGAGGAGGCCACAAAGATGATCAGAGCAGGGCTGCAGCAGGGCTGCAGCAGCTCTGCTATGAGGACAGACTGAGAGAGTTGGGTCTCTGCAGCCTGGAGAAGAGAAGGCTTCGAGGGGACCTGATAGTAACCTTCCAGTATCTGAAGGGGACCTACAGGAAGGCTGGGGAGGGATTATTTACAAGGTCTTGCAATGACAAGACAAGAGGCAATGGATTTAAACTGGCAGAGGGAAGATTTAGACTGGATGTTAGGAGGAAGTTCTTTACAGTGAGGGTGGTGAGACACTGGAACAGGTTGCGCAGGGAGGTTGTGGCTGCTCCCTCCCTGGAGGTGTTCAAGGCCAGGTTGGAGGAGGCCTTGAGTGAGCTGTGCTAGTGGGAGGTGTCCCTGCCTACGGCAGGGGGTTGGAACTAGATGATCCTTGAGGTCCCTTCCAACCTTACCATTCTATGATTCTATGACTCTATGGTACTGGAAAGCAGCATGTTTCTGTGCAACCAAGCACCTTCACTTGTGTGCCATTAACCAACAGGCACAATGAAACAACTGTTTAGCACAGCATGGCTCCCTAATCTATAAAACAAGAAGCAATTTTTGAAAGGTATTTTTCCTTCAGATCAGAACTATCATGAATGTAAGGTTTCACTTAACTGTTAGTAAATGAGAACTTTCTTCTGTCTGTCTTTTGATTAAAATGATGGGTACCAAATCACATCCATGCCTGAACGTACCTGTTGTTGGCTTTGCTGTTTCAGTCCCTAGCAACATGCCTAAAAAACCAACATCTGCAAGCTGAAAAGCCAGGTTCAGAAAAACGAAACAATTAAAAAACTCCACAGTTTCTAGTAACAGCTGATCCTAGCTGTAAAGGAGCAGATGGAACTCATCCATATGCTATCACAAAGTGGGAGACCACACAACATCTAAGCTATCAAGAAAGTATCAGCTGTTCTGACAAGAGAGAAAGTATTTTATTTTTAAAGGCAATTTTATGCTCTCAAAAGTCTTAGCAGTAATTTTATAAGCTATATTCCTCACATTATTTAATAATTTCAGCTAGGATAAGTCTTCCAAGTACCACTAGCTCAAGTGAGCAAAAACTGAATTCATCTATAGAGTCATTGCAAACCGTGTGGGATTTACTCTGAAGAATGATGAAATGCTCTATGTAACTGCAGGAGCAGTTAAGATACTGAGCATTAGTAATGCCATGTTTAACCACTTACAGACAAATGACACAGCTGCAGAAGGTTACAAACACTAAAAATATGCAATTTATTGACAAAGGATGATTTTTCTTGTGGGAAATCCCATTTCACTGACCAGAAAGGTGGGAAAGTTGTTCCTAAAATTCAGTCTTGTCTCATGTACTCAGCACTGGTCAGGTCACACCTTGAGTGCTGTGTCCAGTTCTGGGGCCCTCAATTTAAGAAATATGTTGAGGTGCTTGAACATGTCCAGAGAAGGGCACCAAGGCTGGGGAGGGGCCTGGAGCACAGCCCTGTGAGGAGAGACTGAGGGAGCTGTGGGTGTGCAGCCTGCAGAAGAGGAGGCTCAGGGCAGACCTCATTGCTGTCTACAACTACCTGAAAGGAAGTTGTAGCCAGGTGGGGTTGGGCTCTTCTCCCAGGCACCCAGTGACAGAACAAGAGGACACAGCCTCAAACTGGACCAGGGCAGGGTTAGGCTGGATGTTAGGAAGAAGAGTGATTTGCATTGGAATGGGCTGCCTGGGGAGGTGGTGGAGTCACCATCCCTGGAGGTGTTTAAGAGGAGACTGGGTGAGGCACTTAGTGCCATGGGTTAGTTAATTTAAGGGTTAGGCAATAGGTTGGACTGGATGATCTCAGAGGTCTTTCCAACCTGATTAATTCTGTGATTCTGTGATTCCAGTGTGCTACAAAAGAATGACTAGATATAGATAGTGTAAGATTAACTGATACAGGAGTGTCAAACTATCACTGAGAAGGCTTCAGTAAGAAACAGTCATTGCATTTGGAAAAATATGGAGTGATAAGGGGAAAGCCTCCAAGATCATGAGGAACTTGAAGAAGGGAGAAAGGGATCAATTTTCCCTTTTCTTCCAATGCCAGACCTAAAGGGCATCACACAAAGCACAACAAAGGCTGCGTTCATGAGAGGTGGTGTACATAGTTTTCTTCACCAGAGGACACTAAAATTTTGCACAGAGAATGAACAGATCCATGGAAGGCTATGAAAATCTTAGAAACTATGTCTTGGGAAGATCCTAAACTGAAAGAAAATAGTGTACTGGCATTGTCTCACTAGCTTGCCCTGTTTGGCTTTTCTCTAGACACTCTCTTACAGCCACTGCACCCTAGTCAAGCCTCCTTCTAGGCAGCACCACATGCAAAAGAATAAGAGCAGAGATTAATGATAAACTATTTTACCAGAAGCAGTAGGAAAAGGAATATTTCTATCTCCTCCCCATTTTCCTCTAGAACAGCATGTTTTTTTCCTCAGCTTTTCCAAAAGAAGAGCCACAGAATTAGAGCAAGGTTTAATCAGTGTCACATGAAACATCAGCAACTCTTTCTTTCCCCAAATAAACCACAATCAATTAATTAGATCACTTCAGTGGTAAAGATGTACAAACAGTTGATTAATGTTTAATGTCAAACTCTTTATAAGGGAGGCAATAAATGGTGGATGAAAAAGTCTGGGAACTCAGGGGAATAGAAGTCTTGCAGGTTTACAGCTGAACAGCTGTAAAAAAAAAAAAAGAAAAAAAAAGTCCTAAAAAGCAGCTATTTCTTCCCCATTTTGTGGAGAACACTCTGTAAAAGGATCTTTGAGAATTTAAACACTGTTTTGACATCTTACTCTGTACATGAATTCGGTGTGGATTAAATTCCTTATTATCTATCTGCAAATAATTTTTATTAACATTTCACTGTTTGATAATGGTAGGATCCCATTCTGATCAAGTTTCTGAAGGCTAAAGCAATTCTGCTTAGAGAAAGACTACACTTATTTGCATATTATGCATGTCTATTAAAATGCATTTTCCAAGTTATGATGAAATTAGAATCACAGGATAAATTAAGCTGTAAGGGACTTGGAGAGGTCAGCATCTGGTCAAAGCAGGGCCAGTTGCTTGTGAATTTGTCCAGTTGAGTTCTGAATAGCTCTAAGGATGGAAATTTCATGGCTTCTTTGAACAATATCTTCTGGTGCTTAGCCACTCTCAGTGCTAAAATATTTAGCCATTACTGTGTGCAGTTCTGGAGCCCTCGGCACAGGAAGGACATGGAACAGTTGGAGCGGGCCAAGAGGAGGACCACAAGGATGATCAGAGGGTTGGAGCAGCTCTCCTATGAGAACAGACTGAGAGAGTTGGGGCTCTTCAGCCTGGAGAAGAGAAGGCTTCCAGGACACCTTAGAGTAGCCTTCCAGTATCTGAAGGGGGCTTACAGAAAGGCTGGGGAGGGACTATTGACAAGGTCTTGCAATGACAGGACAAGGGGCAATGGATTTAAACTGGCAGAGGGAAGATTTAGACTGGATGTTAGGAGGAAGNCTCAGAACTGCCATTGCTGAGGCTTGCCTGTTGCTCTTGACTGTTCATTCTGGAAAATGTCTTACTTTATTACATTTTTAGTCCTTAAGTTCTTTGTTAATGAAAATGAAATTTTTAAAATACAGTCTGTGAATATTGGATTGTCTCTAAGTTGTATCCACCTTTAAGTGATCAAAATTAGGCTGGAAAAAAAATCTCTCTGATAAATATTTTGCTACCTGCAAAAGAGTTACTTGAGGGCATCAGATCTGAGATGCACACAATCAGTAGAGAACTGTCAGAATAAAAAGGTTCACCATCAGAACATCTACCTCTTCCGTCCTCCTCCTAAAGAGGGTACTGCACAATGCTTCTCCATCTTTGGAAAGGAGGAGGAGAAAGGAACCACACTTAACTGTTCCCTTCCTCCCCCTCCACCACTGCCCCATTTCACAGAATAGCAGAACCGTCAGGTTGGCAAAGCCCCTCAGGATCACCAACTCCAACCTAGAACCCTACTCTGCAAGATTCACCTTAAACCATATCCCTAAGCACCACATCCAAATGACTCTTGAACACATCCAGGGTATGTTTAACCACCTCAACCACCTCCCTGGGTAGCTCATTCCAGCCCCTGACCACTCACTCTATACAAAACCTTTTCCTAATGTCCAAACTAAACCTAATCAGTCTCTGCTTAAGGCCATTCTCCCTTGTTCTGTCTCCAAGTACCCAAGAGAAGAGCCCAGCAGCAGCCTTTCCACAATGTCACTTCAAGTAGTTGTAGACAGCAACGAGGTCTCCCCTCAGCCTCCTCTTTTTCACACTAACCATCACCAGCTCCCTCAGTCACTCCTCATGAGATTTATTCTCCAGGCCCTTCCCCAGCTTCATTGCCCTCCTCTGGAATCACTCCTGCACCTCCACATCTCTCCTGTATTGCAGTCCCCCAAACTGAACACAGTATTGGAGGAGTGGCCTCACCAAAGCCAAGTACAAGGAGACAATCACCTCCCTGCTCCTCCTGGCCACAGCACTTTTAATGCAATTTTATGACCTCCCATCACTGAACTGCTAACACAAGCACTGATAAATAAAGCAGTCAGTTTCCACTCTTGAGTGCTTGTAGAGATTCACAAATTGATACTAAACCTACAATAAAAGCCAACATTTTAATTTGGTGCTGATTGCAATTTGGGCATTAACTCTCTAATCATGCTGGCACTGAAGTGGGAATGCACATGTACACGGGGTTTTATCAAGAATATTACTATCACTTTGTGTTGTTATCACCATCAGTTATCTTCAACCCGTTGTGATCCTCAAATAGCAGTAAAGTGAAATTCCTTACAAGTCATTTGTGTAAAAGTACTCATGTAAAAATCATGCCCTTTGATATGTACAGAAACATGAAAAAAAACCCATACAGACATACCTGGTCCAATGCAGAATGATGCAATGATTGCAAGGATGCAGAATATACTGAGGTAAGGAAGCCAATACACAGTGTTCTGCATAGATAAAAAACATTCACAGTTAGCATATTGCATGTATCACTGTGCTGGTTTGAGGTTAATTAGAATATTTTAATGAGATTATTTGCTGTTTAAAAGAAAAATACAGTAATGTCTAAATTACTCGTTTGTTCTGCTGGGATGTATAAAAGCAAGGACACAAACATAGATAAGGCAGTCTTTGCCTGGCTTTTGCCATATTAACTCTTCTGCCTGACCCTGCACATTTTCCAACAAACCATTCTGCTTCTAACAACCCTTTCTGACCTTTCCAGCTCACCTTGCTAGTAAGAAAAATTTTGAAATAAGGGAGGGGGTGGAAAGAAGGTGGAAGCGTGGTTGGGAGCCCCTCCTGGGCACTCTGACTGAGACAGGGGTCCTTTATTTCTGTATTACTTTTAACTTGTATATTACTGTATATAGTTGTAAACATCTGTAAAATATTGTGTATATATATGCTTGTAAGTTGTGTTAAGCTGTAAATATATAAAGCTTCATTCTGTAACTTCCAGCTAGCTGAGTTTAGTCCGGGTGAATCCTTGGGGAGGGAGGGGGGAGTGGGTGACACCCAGAACCACTACAATCACCAATATGGAAAAAAGATCCCTGTTTCAGCATTTCACAGTATCAGAAAATTTCAGCATCTCTGTAGAACTTTATCAGATGGTTTGTATTAAAGACCCTGGTCTCTGTGAAATCCCTGCAGAGAAACCAAACAAGCTCCTGAACCACTGAAGTCTCAACTCTGAAAGTTTACAGCTTCAAGCCAATCTGAAAAAAATTTTCTTTCCATTGTCCTCCATCCTCCTCAGTTATTTCAGTCATGTTTTAAAAGAGCAACTGCAAGGCCCAATGGAGGGTCAAAGTTCACCTGTTAAAGGCTGAGCTGGTCTAGATGTGATGTGCTGCTTTTTGGTAGGGCAGCTGTACCTGAACCTTAGCAAAGCACGTAAAAGCCACAGCCCAGGGATTTTTAGCCATCATCTCATCACTCAGACCAGGAAGGCCATGTGTGAAAACAAGTACAGGGTAAAAGGGAGCAAACTATAAATGGTTCTTTAAGGGAGTCGTCCTCACAAGGTGCAAAGGCAAGAGAGGGTGCAAAGATGGAATAGGTGGAAATTTCTGTGAGATGAAGCCTATTTGTACCCTGGTCCTTTGTTCAAAGCAACACCTTACCTATAACACTTGAAGAGATGGAGACATTTCTGAAGGAAGTAAAACTGAAAGGCACCTGAACATCAGAGATTTATAACAGCTGAAGGTCTTCGTGTATCACACTAGGCTGTAAAAGATTTCAGCCTAAAAAACCCACACTAACATCTCCCTTCTGGAGAGCTGTCTCATAGCTACCATGATGGGTATGTGAAACAGAGCTTTGTTGTGCTGTACATAAAGCTAAGTCAAATAAAACTTCACTGTGGTGTGGTATACACCTGCTAGTCAAACTGAATTACTGACTCTCTAGAACCAAGAAACAAGATTTGAAAGTCAGACTGATGGCAGAACACAGGAACTGACGACAGCAGGAAAGCAGCTTGATGAAAAACCACCCAGAACCACACCATTGCAGATGTCAGTTTTATTTCTCTCAAACCCTCAGGAACAGAAATAAAACTGCATCATTGTGTAAATGGAAGCTAACCAATTAAAAAATACTCAGGGTCAGTATTTAGATTGGCTTAATAATCTTCCTCTGATCATTTGAAAGTGCTGGGGAAGTGACTGTTCACAACACTTGAGGACTTAAATGCAAGTGTTCAGCAAAGGCTAAGTCTTTATATTTTCAATAAAAATATCATAAATATAACCAAAAAGAAATGGCAAAAATGGACATTTTTCACTATTGGGAAAAAAAATCCAAACCTAAAAATAAAGGTGACATAGAAAGGGTGACATATAAAGTAAGAAAGAAATCTCAAAAAGACTCCATTACAAACAAAGATAAAACCACAGAATATGTGTAAACTATTTACCCAGCTATGGGTAAAACTGTCTTCAGAATAGTTTATCAAATGCCTGGATATTTGAGTGAAGGAGACTGAACATGACAGGTTTTTTAATGCAAAATGGATAACCATGGTATTTGAAACCCACAGGCTCATAAATAAGCAAAATCCCTCGTGCTAAACTGATTAAAAGTGTTGGCTTGTGCAGGAATGCTAAGGCAAACTGGTATTGATCATCTGGTGTTTAAAAGTAGGCGAAAGAGAAAGTAAAGAGAAAGCAAAAACCTGTAGTGACCACAGTGTTACCTGCAAAGTCAGAGAGACAGTAAGGACGGCGAAGAAGACAATCATCAACCCGAAGCCTCCAATGAGAAGAGGTCTGCGACCCAGGCGTTCGATAACTAAGCCCTGGAAAGCAAGAAGTGGCACTGAGGGACAAAAAAGCACTGAAGAACTCAGACCAATATGTTCTCCTAGCAAATCTGAACAGCAAAAAATCCCCCTAAACCCACAAAAGTTGATTTTACACTGTTTAGCAGCTATGATGCTTTCCTAACTGCGTTCACAATTATCTCCACACAATTTGACCTCTTTGAAAATACAAGTCAGCAGATCATCCTTATTTGAGAGTACTTGAAAATCTAGGAAAGCATCAATGCAGTTCTTTGGGTTGGTTTGATGCCTGGATATCCTACTACTGAACAAATACGAAGTCCCAGCAAATACTTGAAAGGGAAGGTCAAATATGTCTTCTATAGCAGCAAGGTTCCCTGATTAAAACAATGCTGGGTTTGAGGTTATAAACAGACAATAACTTCATTTTCACTTATGAAAATGAAAAAATCCAAAACTTGTTAACTTGCAAAATCCACTAAGATGCTTATGACTCATAAGAGTGGAAGATGATTCACCAGTTTGCAAGTATTTATAGCTCTGAATGCTCCTCTGCCATGCACTGGCAACTGTTACCTATTGAAGACCTGTAACAGGCCCAAATATAGTATATGGTAGAGTAAATGAAACAAGAAATTCAGTATTTACAGTCAAAAAAAGAATCTTACATCCTTTTACTGTGGTAGAATGCTGAGTTATCTGCCAAGTTGTGTAGGTTGATACTTGTTTATGTGTGATCATAAATATGCATCTGTAGAAGCCTACAGCCAGTCATAAGCGACTGAAAATGTATGGAAAAAAAATATTGCAACCAAAATTCTGTCAACACAAACAGATGACAGTTTGGTGATAAGAAGGCAACCACTATGCAAAGTGAATTAACAGTCCACATAACTTTTTGTGTGGCAGGAAACATTTGCAAATAAGGTTTAAAAAGCAAATGTCAGTCTTTTCACAAGTCAGCTGCAGATATCGGGGCTGACATAATGAAAACAGAGCACAGGAAAAAAAAAAGATCAGACAAGCTTCCCAGGCTAAAATGAATGTGCAAGGGAGTTCTGCAGCTCAAGTGGAAGGTCACTGAATAGTATTCCCTACTCATTTCTTGGTCCTAAATTATATTGGCAAATCACTGAAGTTTTCTGGGTGTCTCAGCACTGCAAGGAAGTTTGATCTGTATGCAAACATCAAGAGTAGCCACACTTTTTTCCTCATGTATTTAGGATATGGGTCTGAGTAAGACTGGATGTCTAGATTCAGACTTAATGTGACAAGTCAACTGTGTTATTTCCATTTTAAATAGCAAAATTAAAATGGATAATCACATTTACATCACTGTCAGGTCTATTTATGACATGATGTGCAATATCTTGCATCCAGGAAAAGGAGAGAAACAGAAGACTGAGTGTTATGAATTGGGGTTTGGATTCGTACATCCATTCGTCTACAGTATGGTTTACACAGTAGTAAAGCAAAGAAACAAGTTGGTTTAAGTGCCTAAGCTGGAATTTAGAGGTCTAGCTCCAAGTTTGAGATATCCAAGTTTGATTCTGAAATTGTTATTTTATAGGAGAACCTCTGATTAGTGACCTGTAATTCATTGCTTCAGTTACTGCTGGAAAAAGTGACAAAGACGCTCATTACCACTGCTGAGCCTTTAAAAAGGTTAACTGACTGAAATTTTCATCTCTTGGATGCTTTTCTTTGGTTGAGCCTTCAGAAAGGGTGTGCAGGGAGGTAGTAAAGCTGTTCCAAGTCTTAACCTCATCTAGTGGAAAGTGTGCCTGTCCATGGAGGGGGAGTTGAAACTAGGTTATCCTTGAGGTCACTTCCAATTCTGGTAATTCTATGATTAAAGCTCAGAAAGCAGTCAGATAGATCCTTCCACAAGAGAGTTGTGATTAAATAGCAATACATCAGCATTTCCAGAGGCACAGCAAGTGGTTTAAACATAAAAAAGTTGTAAAACCACTCCTCTTGGGCATCAAAAAAGTTACCACAGGTACCATGAACAAGGACAGACACATCCCTATTATTATGTATGAAACATGTGCCCTGAATAAGTCACAAAATCTGGTAGAGCAGAAGGAAGTGAAAAGGTGAAAAACTCCATTTACAGAATGGCTTTAAAATAATGGAATCAACTTTATGTAATAGTCACTAGTTTCTAAAAAAAAAAAAAAAAAAAGTGTATTCTTCACTTAAATCACTGGAAGAACTATCATTATTATTTTTACATGCATCTGCAACAAAGAAACATTTCTGCAGCATCACAAAGAAGAAATGGTAGGAGGTAGGGGTTTCCATACTGCACTATTTCCATCTATCCAAAAGAATGTCCATTTAATTAGAAAACAATGGGAAAAAAGCCAAACCCCCCCCCCCCAAAAAAAAAAAAACAAACTGAAAAAATCCTCAAACCCCAACATAGATTAAAATATTTATTACTCCAAAATAGCTTTGTGGAAATTCACAAAAATGAGAAAAAGATCTTTGTGACCTTTGAGAGTCCTTATGTCCTAGACTATAAGAAAATATACTTGATAGCTAGATTTAGTTTAGCATTTCATAGGTCACAAGCAGTTGCTCTGCCATTGGAAAGGTTTGGTTTTTTGGGTTTTTTTTTTTTTTTTGGTCAAAATCATTCTTCTGAGATTTAGAAATGTTTTTCTAATGAGTTCAGTATTGTGCAAATATAGTTAGTATAGAATGTGTGAAGGTAAGGAAAAATTGTAACAAAGTAAAAAATATTAGTTTTTTTATAATTTTCCATTCCAAAGACTTCCCCACTGCTATTTATTGTGGTGCAAACAGAAAGGTATTGTCTTTAGCAATTAATCATCTATTCACTCACTAAAATTTCAGGTTTAGTTTGGTCATTTAGTGTGTTCGTTTTTTGGTTTTTTTTCATAGAATCATAGAATTGTCAGGGCTGGAAGGGACCTCAAGGATCATCTATCTCCAAACCCTCTACCATGGGCAGGGACACCTCACACTAAATCAGGTTGTTCAGAGCCACATCCAGACTGGCCTTAAAAGCTTCCAGGGATGAGGCTTCCATCACCTCTCTGGACAACCTGTTCCAGTGCCTCACCACTCTCATGGTGAAGAACTTCTTCCTAACATCCAATCTGAATCTACCCACTGCTAGTTTTGCTCCATTCCCCCCAACCCTATCACTACCTGACATCATAAAAATCCCTCATCAGCTTTCTTGTAGCCCCTTTCAGATACTGGAAGGCCACAATAAGGTCTCCTTGAAGCCTTCTCCTCTCCAGACTGAACAGCCCCAACTCTCTCAGTCTATCAACCTTCTTACTTTGAAATAGGAAAGGAAAAAAAAAAATTTAAAGTGTATGGATATTCCTTTTTAGTAGCAGTTTCCTCTATGTTCAGTGCATAGCAAAGGTGCAGGAGCTGCTGTGTTATAAGAGATTGCCTACTTGCCCTTAGTGAGTGAAAGAGCAGAATTTAACACACCATGGGACAGCCTTGTTCTAGCATGCTGCCTTGCTTTTCTCCAGGTTGGGTTATAAACATCTACTCCCACGTTTTCAAATGGCTGAAGACTTTCCCCTCACTGTTAGTAAGCTGCTATGGAAAACGTGCCATTAAAATGTGCCCAGCAAGACAGATGGCTGTCTCTGTGATCCACATGGATCACATCTAGCTGTACTATCAGCCTTCTCCAACAACACTGCCTGCTTCCCAGCAGGCACACAAGAAGATGCTGAGATGTGAATAAACAGTTACTAGGTAAAGTTATTCTACAAGATGAAACCATTTATGAGTTATTACTTAATATACTTTGGGCCTTGCTTTTCTGCCTTCTTTGTCTTCACTGATACAAAGCATGTCAGGATATACCAACTTCTGGTGATGCTTTTATGCAACTAAAACTAGGGAGTATCTTAAAATAACATACCCAGCCATGAGCTGGGCTGAGGATTAAACCTAGAACTAGTATGTTCAATTGCTTCAGCAACCATTAGGCTTAATCCTCAGTATATTATTCTGTTTATATTTTTACCTGCATAAGGAAATGAAATCAGTAATTTAAATACTCAGCATGTTAATGGATTTTTATCACCATACTTACAGAAAAAACAGCAGCCAGAGTCTCAACAGCACCAGTACTTAGGGTAACATAGGGGATTGTTTCACGATTGATTCCAGCTTCACTGAAGATGTTGTTTGTGTAGTACCAGATCTGTATCAGACAGATGAAAATGAGGTATTAGTCATTATGGCTTCAACTACAATATATACTGAGTACTCTCAAATGACCATGGGCTGGGCAAGACAATGAATGAAGGGAAGGTGAAAATTTTCAGGTGGATTAGTCAGAACACTGCTGTACTTTGGCTTGTAGACCCAGGCAGAATTACAAACAGTTTCAACTTGATTCAGCTTAATTCACTTGAGGAGTAAATAAAAAAAACCTCACTTTAAGCTTGAAGAAAAGAATATAAATAGGCTGCATGTAGCTGAGTCACACTGCTTTAAAAAAGCAAGTTGGGGTGACTTTATGGAACACTTCAAAGGCATATAACAATGGAGGAGAGAACAAGGAAAGAGGTGCTGGAGAGGTACTGCAGAAACTGTTCCTATTTGGACAGAATGCATTGCTGCAGGGACCCCTATCCCCAGCATAATTTCTTGCCATTTGAAATACTGCCTTAAGGACAGATCCCAGAGACCCTAGGAATCCCACCTTGGGAAAGACTTTTTTTTAATAGCAATATGCAGTACAAGTATATGACTTGCTGTGAAAAAGGATGAAGTCCACCAGTGAGAACTTCACTTCAGCTTCATGTCCTTTTTGGAACTGAGACTAAATGATGGAAGATAAATAAATTGATTATGGATTATATATATCATGGACAAAAGAGACTAATAGAGATTTGTTTACTGCTGTCAGTTTAGGTCAGTCTGCCTAGTATTTTGCTGTAGGTGAATACATTAAAATGATCAGAGGCTTCACCACGATTTCTTTGCCTTGCAGAAACCAACAAATGTGCTGTTTTTAATCAAAACAACTTTTCACTGTAAAGTAAAAGCTTTAAAAGGAGGCAAGTGTTCTCAGATACCAGCAGGATGGTTACAGAAGTCTGCCAGCTGGTGATTTCCCCTGAGAGTGACCTGAGACACTCGCCTGAAAGAAGTCCAACTTTCCCATATGCCCTGCCCAGATGGTAGCTGTGGACAAGGCCAGACTGACTAACAGGGCACTACAGACAAAGCAGATGATGGGAGCTTCGAGTTAGAAGGAAGCATCTGCAGCCAGTTAAACTGCTGACACTGACTCCTGCCCACCAGGTTAGCTCAGATGCAGTCAGGCAAACCAAGACCCAGGCTCAGCAGTATCTATCACACCTTTACCTGTGTGCTTCAAGTGACTTGAGCAACATCAGCCAGGAAAACCAAGCAAAAGAGACAAGGAATTAAAACCTGGTCTCAGTCAAGTGATCCAACTCTTTTTCTTGGCCTCTCTTGTGATTTGTTTATTTTTACTATTAACTATTTAAATAATCAGTTTCACAACGAAAAATTTGTGTGAATTTTTCTCTTTTTTTTTGTTGTTTAGAGGCATTGTACAAGAAGAGGAACAACGTAGTTTCATATTTTGAGGCATTGACCAAGAAGGGAAACAAAGTCATAATAATGGGAAAAAAAAAAAAAAAAAAAAGAAAAGGTAAGGCTTGAAAGAGCCAACTCAACACACAGGTTTGCTGACAGTCTTTCTGAGGCATATGCTCAGAAATTGGCCACCCAATGGCACTTTAAAACAACTCTGGCATCCGTTTGGGTCTAGGTGTGCCTTACTATCATCCCAGGCACCCAGTCAAGCTATGACAGTGTGGTCATGGAATATTAGACTATTTCTGTCTTTTATTAAATATCCTCAAAACCATAAAACTCTTCTACTTCTCCTGAAAATTTAGTTGTGGCCTTTCTTTCTTTTCTTTTCTTTTCTTTTTTTTTTTTTTTTAATGTGCTTCATTATTTGAACTGTCTGTTTCTTACTACAAGTGTCTTTTTATTTCACTTATGTGTTTATTAATCTTAGAAAGACTGGATGACAAGATAATTCCATTTCTTTTTCTTTAAAAAGTATCCACAATAAGGAACAAAATAGCCTGTCATTAGCACTGAAGTGCTACCAGTAGAAGAAAACACCACCATTACAACTGTTTTTTATAGTTCACACCACAGTATGAAAAAAAAAAAAGTCTTCTAGTTCCCTCCTAGCATTTTGTTGAAAACTTTCAGATAGCAGAGTTCTAACTGCCTTAATCTTTCAAATAGTCTTGGACAAATTACTTGGGCATTAGAAGTGTTAGAGCTAAAGAGATACCTGAGATAAGGCTGAGCATTCAGGCATTGGAATGAGCTGTCCAAGGAGGTGGTTGAGTCACCAACCCTGGATGTGTTTAAAAGTCGTTTGGATGTGGTGCTTGAGGATAGGATTTAAGGGTGAACTTTGTAGAGTAGGGATAATGATTTGACTTGGTGATCTTGAGGGTCTTTTTCAACCAGTTTGACTTGACTTGGTGATCCTGGGGGTCTTTTCCAAGTGCAATGTTTCTGTGTGATTCTGTGATTTACACTTACTGATTAACCCTGGGGGAAAAAAACCTCCTAGCTTTAGTTCCTTGAGATGCAGAAAGCCACCGTGAGAGCTTCTCTCAGTAGTGATAACATTGCCATTCACACATAGGAGCAACTAACTCCTTTAACTATGAAAAAACCCTCTTTTGTTTTGAGGTGCTTCATGAGAACTTTCTTATTGTGCAACCTAAAGCATCTAAGGAGATACCACAAACTGCACCAAGGAAAGTTCTGGATGGACATAAAGAAAATGCTTTTCACACTGTAAATGGTGAGAACAGCTGGCACAGTTTGCCCCGGGAGGTTGTTAACTCTTCACCCCTGAAACGTATTTAAAACTCAACTGCACAAAGCCCTTAGTAGCCTGAGTCAACCCTGAAGTCAGTCCTGCTCTTAGGAGGGGCTTGTTTTGGATGACATCCAAAGATCCCTTCCAACCTAAATTGCCCTGTGACCCTCTCCTGGCTGATGCAATAGGCAATAGGCTCAGCAGCTGGAAAAGGAGAGTGACATCCTTTACCCTCAGAGGGATTAATAGTCAAGAGGACTTCCTGCCATTGATTGGTTTGTGTCTTTTTCCATCTTCTATTCCACTTTCCAAGAAAGGCACATTGAAGCACAGCTTATTCTTCAAATTGTGTGAAACAGCAACAGAAATCAAACCAGCAGTGCAACCCCTTAAAATCACTTACATGAATATTACAAAAAGTATAGACCTGATTTAATCCAAGCAGACATCTTTACTGAAAAGACTAAATTTACCTAACATCAACAAACACAACGTATATCAGATCAGATTGTGAGTTAGAAACAAAGAATCTTTAAAAAAACCCAAAACCCTAATTTTTTAAAAACCCCCAAATGATACAGCTCTCCATGGACCTTCCCAAATGTTGGTCTGACAAAGCATTACTAATACCACTAATGTGCTCTTGTGGTCAGGAGGGCCAATGCCATTCTGGGGTGTATTCGAAGGGGTGTAGCTAATAGGTTGAGAGAGGTTCTCCTGTCCCTCTACTCTGCCCTGGTGAGGCCACATCTGAGTATTGTGTCCAGTTGTGGGCCCCTCAGTTCAAAAGAGACATAGAACTGCTTGAGAAAGTCCAGTGCAGAGCCACAAAGGTGATTAAGGGAATGGAACATCTCTGTTACGAGGAGACCCTGAGGGAACTGGGGCTCTTTATCTTGGGGAAGAGGAGCCTGAGAGGTGACCACATCAATGTCTATAAATATGTAAAGGATGAGTGCCAGGAGGCTGGAACCAGTCTCTGCTGGGTGATACCCAATGATAGGATAAGGGGAAATGGTTGGAAGCTGAGGCATAAGAAGTTCCATGTAAACATAAGGAGAATTTTTTTCCTTCTAAGAGTGACAGAACACTGGAACAGGCTGCCCAGGGAGTTGTGGAGTCTCCCTCTCTAGAGATAATTCAAAACCCTCCTGGACACATTCCTTTGTGATCTGGTATAAGAGATCCTCCTCTGGCGGGGGTGGGGGGGGTTGGACTGGATGAGCTTTGGAGGTCCCTTCCAGCCCCTGACATTCTGTGATATGAAATAGCAAAAAATGGAAAGTCATAGAAGTTGATGAACGATATAGCACAAACCTTGCATTAAAAAGAAAGCAAGCAGCACCCTGAGAGATGCCACAGCCTGAAGAAGGACACTTACAGCATTTAGGCCACAGAGCTGGTAGCAGCCCATGGTGACCACTACCGTAACGACCTGCCATCGCACGGCGCGGGTCCGCAGGAGCTGCAGTACCGACACTAACTTGGTGTTCCTCTGGACTCGAGACTCTGCCAAAACCTCTTCTACTTCATGAGACACATCATCTTTCCCAAGGAAGGTCTGAAATGCTACAAAGAGAAGACATGCACTTTAGGCTAGACATTTGGCACTAAGTGCACTTATAACGGACTTGTATCATAGAAATGGAGATGTGTGACACAAATGGGAGGCATACGCGGGCTGCAACTTAATTATTCTTCTGCCAACAATATTGTTCTAAGTATGGCCTTACAGGCTTCTCCCTGCAACTGGTCTTAGAAACTGCAGCTAGAATGTAATTTATTTGGCACCCTACCAGGTGTCTCCTTATTTTATTTAATATATAGTATAGCCTAAGGTCCAGTGCAGAGCCAAAATCCTGTGTCACCTGAAAAAGCACTTTAATAGTTCTGAACAGTGTTTGACTTGGCTGCTTTTTCAACCTAACCATATAGCAGATTTCATTGCTGGAGATAGATTGGAGAGAGAAGTGATAGGATGCAAAAACGTATCTAATTCTGGGAGACCAGGAAAAGGCAGCTATTTGAAGGAAATAGCTACTAGTCTTCATATAATCTCACTTTAACTGCACATAAATGAGAGTTCACCTTGTCAAGATGATTAATATTAGAAAGAATTACCCAAAGCAGTTCAAGACTTTATATTTGTAAATGGTGCAGACATGGGAGTGAATTTGCCTGGCAAATGTAGACAAATAAACAACTTCGTCTCCCCAGAGAAAGACATCATTTAGTATTATACAATGGCACATTGATGACTTACTGAGATAGCTTTCCACTGTGAATATTAAAAGCTTTCCATCTCACACCTCCTCCAAGAGCTACTACAAACAGGTACCTCCTGATGTATCTCCACCAACCCTGTTTTACAGCACTCTATATCCTGATGACAATTTCACCACAACCTTATAAACATACCCCAGGGGTTGGATTTTAAAGAGGTGTTTAAAATGCTCATTGTGTTGGCATGACTGCAGAGAAAGAATCACATTACACATACCCCTGTAACAAGGCTTTGCAACCTCAGTAGGTTGTTAACTCTAAAAACATTCCTTTACACAGCAGGTCACTTGAAAGCGTTATTTTTATTAAGAGAATAAGCTGATTTAGTTCTCCTAAGAGCCAAATCACTTTTCCTCCTATCCACAGCTTTGCACAGTACCTACCTGTGAATAAATGACACTCACTTTTTTTCAGTATACATTCTTTTGGATCATAACTGAACTTGGATGATCAAGGAAGCCAGAGACAGTGACTAGTTCTGATTAAAACATCTGGAAATGTTTTTAGGTTTTGAAGTTATAAAATTTTAACTTTAGCCAGCAGGTGGAGAGGCCAAGTAGTGGCATTTCAATGTTGTGAGGGATAGGTCACAGGAATGAAGTATTGACATGTCTGGAGCATCCTTCTCCATCCCTTTGATGAATGTGCAATGTTGCACTCTCTGACTGACTCCGGGTCTGGTAGCTCAGGGAATTAACTAGAGCTGTGGGACAAGATTTCCAGAGGCATTTAGCACTTTTGCTGCATTGTAATGGGTTCTGTATGACTCTGCTTAACAAGAAGAATGATTTTGTTAAGGAATGAACATTGACCACCTCTGGGTGTTGAGTCAATTCATTACATTCATTCATTCTGATATATCCAGTTTCTCTCTTGGGAGAGGAAAGGTCAAAACTTTTAAACCTCACAGAAACAGCAATAGATTTATCTTTTCACATGGGTCTTCCAATCAAAAATGAGTTAACAAATTTGGACCTTGGATCCCAGAATTTGAGCTTCAGAGTTTTGTCCTTGTGCCACTGTCCTTTTATTATCCAATGACATGTGAAACACTTCTTAAAAGGACCATGATGTATTTAAAGACATTGGCATAAAAACAAACAAACAAACAAAAAAAACCTAGAAAAATGTGTGCTATGGTCTGTTAAAGTCAAGGTCTCACACTTAAGTGACACTTCCCTCAGTCTTATTAGAGAATTGACAGAAGAAAATTCAGATAAAGATGAGTGCAACCAAACACATACCACCATGCCCTTCTTGCAAAAGACTCTCTCAGAATTTTAAGCATCTGGTTTATCAGTGTAAATTAGGTCAGTGCACAATTTTCTTTATTTTTCCTGTCCTTAGAATCCTCTGTGTTACTGTAGGGCACACAAGTCAGAAATATAGGTGCAGTCAAGTAAAAGGAAGGCAATCTGTCTTTTCTGCACAAAGGAGCTTGCTATGTTTCTGAAGGGACCAGGAAGTGAAAACTGCAATTACCCAAATATCCAAGTACAAGGCAAGAATACAGACACCTGCTTTCTTTTTCTTCCCTCCCTGGTAACAGGACCAGAGATGTAAATGCTACTAGGAAACTTTGACGGATACTTAACAATAACTAACAAGTCAAGGAGTGCTAAGAAAATGCTGTGCTAGACATGCATAGTTTTGAGTAGCCAACACTCATTCTTCTTGGAGAAACAATTTTCTTCCATTAATCATTTTTCAGTACAGCATAGATCACAATTTTATGCATAACTAATGTAGAAATAAATTCTGCATTATCAGGGACTGGGAAAACTCAAAAGTCTTTTCCAAAAGGCTTTCAATGTGTGTTGTTCAATTCTCTTCATTTTATATTTTAGCCTCCTGCATTATTTGCACTGAGAAGCACAGCAGCCATTCCTTGCCCCACTGCAGGGACTCATTTCTCTCCCTAACTGGTTGCTTCCCTCTAAAGACAGCTCTGATTTTTGTGTCATGCTTTAAAATCATTGAAGGAGTTACAGTTCTAGCAACTTTCAGACCTTTCCCAGATTTCTTTTTAATTCCCTTGATCAGAAGTCCTACACTCTCAGCTTCCAAATGTCAGGACACTGCCTTTACAAATAGCAAAATCGGTGGATAGTTCCAGTCAAGAGTAAAGGATTTAGGAAGCCCCTGCATTTACACCACTAGTTTTTATTCATTTCAGGGAAGTAAAGGTGGGACATTTGAAAATGGTTCAAAGGTCTGAACAAAATCAGGCTGGACTGTCTTTAAAACCAATCAAGCCTTTAAATTAACCAAAGATGGACACTCAAGAACTCAAGGACACAGTGAATTACTAATTCTTTTGCCACAGTCGTGCTTCCAAGACTGTGCAAAGAAAGCATTTGTTATCAAAAAGACTGAATTGCCATGTGAATTTTGGGGAGACATTTTAAAGGATCAAATTGCTATTGTGTGGTTTGCAGAGTAGAGCCAGTCCCAAGCAAGAGGAAGCAGAAGAAGAGAGAAGTGGTCACAGCTAGTAGTTTGAGCTTATGCTTTTAGCAACTGAGGAAAATCAGAAGCTGGATAAATATTGTCATCTCTCAGGAGTATGCTCCCTTTCACTTCACTGATGATTAAGTATGCTAAGCAGTGTATTTAAAACAAAGCTTTGTCTAAGCTCTGCTTAAACAACATCATCTTTGGCCACTGTGGGAGACAGAACACTGGGCTGAGTGGACCCAGCCAGGTATTTCTTATTGATGCTGGTTACTGTTCTAAGTGGTGGGAGACATAAAGGAGGCCTTGCTGTTTGCCTCAGCACTTGCAAAAGGTTCACCCAAGTCCACTGTTTTTGAATTGAATATATAGTGAGTTCCCTGCAGTAACTTCATGTCAAGACAAAAGTATTTGTAAAAATGAAAGCATTTTCATATGTCACTTATTTTATTAGAGTACTGAATAGCCAGAAGAATAATTTAGATGTACCCTGCTAAAGAGAGCTATTTAAATCTATCAAAATCTGAACTACTAGCATATAGCATAGTAAAGTTTAAGAATAAATCTCAACTTTGTTATTCCAACCCAGTAAATATGACTGCAAGCAAAAGGCCCATATTACTAAGAATTTAAATCTATACTTCTCCTTGTATCTATTATAATACTTCTTTCATAACCACAGGAATTTTAATGTATGACTAAACACACTAGATGAACAGATTTTGTACATCAGTCACAGATGTTACTGTGACATTTTATCTAAGTTATTTGACCCTTAAGACATAACAATATTCTTGTTCTCTGGCAAGCTGTGATGCCAGCTGAATTCCATTATTGATTTACATGATCTGCTGCTGTAGCTGCATTGAAACTGCAGTTTTCCTCCTGTCTTCTTACCCCATTCTAAAGAGACACATCAGCTCTCCAACAGCAATTGTTCTTAACTAATGTTGTTAGTCATAAAAAATGTATTGTTCTATCTGGTTCTATTTATATTGCATCATTGCCACCATCACAGACTGAGGCTTCACTTAGCATGCAACAGTAAAAAAAAAAAAAGTCAAATTCTTGTCTTATTGTCCTAGATCTTGGGTGTTAAACTGCCTAATGTAATCATAGCAGAAAATTTTCGTTTTTCTTCCTGTTTCTAACCCTGTTACTCTTCATTCCTGTAGCAACTGAATAACAATCTCCTTCCAAAGTCTTTCCTCTCTTTCTCTTCCACTGTCTGGTGGTCATTATGAAGAAGGATCACAACAGTTCAATGTTAGCCATCACTTGCTCTTCAGTTCTTACCAAGAGTGGAGAATGTTAGTTATGGGACCTGGAAGGGGTCACTACTTACAGAACACATTTTGATCCTTACAGTCTCTGTCAGTCTCTTATTTGCCACTATAAGGCAGCCTGCTCTTTTATATCTCTGCCAGAAAAAAGAACGAGGCAGCTTGGGTTTTAGTAGTTACAGTCTAGTTATCTCCTGAGGACAGAAGAATAGCAGGAGCAAACTTTGTGGAAATTCAATGACCTATATTATCTCAACAGATTTTTATTCCTCTAAAACAATTAGGAAAATTGATGTTGGCATCTCCGTGTTAGAAGCTTTGACATGCACATCCAGCTGAGAGTATTTTGTAAAGACTAATGTAGTCATCTGCCTTAAGTACCACAAACCTTTTACTAATAACAGTTTTACATTTCTCCAGTAAGATATAATCCACAGTGAAATGTATATTTGCATGAATAGCCTTGATCCATTAGAGGAAAGAAAAAGGATTCAGTCAGAAAAAAAGACTTGCACATTTCTGATATTAATATGCAGATTTAACCTAAGAGGCAAATAATTCAAAAGCATTAAGTGTAGTCATCATTAAAACCGAGAACACTGCATGGTCATTACAAGGTTTAAAGCACTAGGGCTTTTAATAATCCACAAGCTTCTCTGGTCTCCCAAAAATGCTTTTCCTCCCCCATTTCTGCAAATAATGTTAACATCCAGACAATTTTTCATGGTTGTTGATCCAGCATTTTTCTTTCTCTTATTTTGTGAACTGCTTACCCCACCTGCTTGCATTATTCCACTGCATTACTCCCGATACCCAAAAGTTGGCTCATGCCTTCTCTGCATGCCCTGAGGTGGAAAGGTCTCCAAGCCCTCACATTCATCTTATAACACAGGTCAATTAGTCAAACTCTCTCCCTACATGCCAAACAGAGGACCAAGAATACTGTCACTTGCAAAGCTACATTAGGAGAGGAGAAATTACAAAGGAGTAAGAAAATTTCTTTTTCTCCTAACAGACATGTAGGCACGTTATAACACAAAAGTATGTGATGGTACTATCTATGCTGCCTTACAAGCTGATCTTATTAGCTTAAAAATTAAGTCTAAGAATCAACCTTGCCTATATTGCATCTGATATCCTGCAGGCTACCTTGCTTGTCCAAGGGAGTGGTCAGTGCTGCAGACATGGTTGATGGACAGGCAAAGAATAGGAGGGAACTGCAGGGGAGGCTTCACTGTTCTACAGCCCTTATACAAACCTCTCTCTGGAATGATTGGTAACCAGCTGTTTCAAAAGCTCTGCAGACTATATTCAATATGTGTTTCACTCACTACAATATAGCTCAGTACTGATTTTCTTTCTTTCTTTCTTTTTTTTCTTTAATTTTTATAATTAATCTGGTCCAAAAGCTTCTATTGATATGCAGTTATTTTGAAAAGCTTTTTGTAGCAGTCTTTCTCTCTTTCTCAAAATATAGTCTTTATTGTGGCTCATGAAAGCCACTTTCTCATAATCAGCAAGCCAGTTGCTAAAGCTCATTTCCCTTCAGCTACCAAATAAGGTGTAGGTAACTTGTCTCTCCTGGTGCCTTCTACTCCAAAATTCACCTCCTATGCATCTGGATTAGTTTTCAAAACGTTTTCAGAACACATAAAGGGAAAACATCCAAGACTGTAGTTGCCCTGTTACCAGTCACAGTAAATGCTGTGAATTTCAAGGCAGGTGGTGTTATTTTACAGTTTTAAAACTCCACCTATGAGCTTCACCATCAGTGCTGAGGTTTCCAGGTACTGTGGCAGGATTTCCAATAGATCCCTAGGACAAGTGCGACATTATGCATTGCAGATGTGGATTCTTTGCTGGCCATAGCTCTGGAAAGATATCTATAATTTTCTCAGGTAGAAATGAGTCAGTTTAAACTTGGAATGCAAAAGCATTTCTTCCCAGCCCAGCTGTGGTGATGCAGAAGTTCCTAACCAACAGCCAGCCCCAGCTTCTTATCGCTGTGTCCCTGCTGGGGGCTCTGACCACAGCTGGCAGGCAAGACTTGTCCTTCACAGTCCTGGGAAAGCTGCTCTCTGCCTCACCAAACCTCAGCTGACTCTTTGACTCTCTAAAACTAAAGAGCTCCCCCAAAAGCCTTGTTGCTTTTGTGTCTTGTTTTCCCTTTTCTTCTTTTTTTTTTTTTTTTTAATTTTTTTTTTAAAAAATACTGAACTTTGTCTCTAAATGTTTGAGGCGCCAACATTTACAGAATTCTTCTTTCAACACCAAAATCAGACAATATGGGAATCTCCTAAATGCTTGAGGCTCTAACATCTACAGAATTTTCTTTCAACACCAACATCAGACAATATGGGAGTCTCATAAATCCTTGAGGCTCCAACATCTACAGAATTCTTCTTTCAGCACTAAAATCAGACAATATGGGTGTCTCTTCATCAGTGTGCCCTTCCTATTTCAGAGTGCTTATCACAATGAGAAAAGGTCAGTTTTTCATTTAATAGGAGAAACAGGATAGAATCACAGAATCACAGTATGGTCTGGGTTGGAAGAGACCACCAAAGGTCATGTAGTCCAACCCCTTCTGCATTAGGCATCCTCAATGAGATCAGGTTGTCCAGAGTTCTGTCAAGCTTCACCTTAAGTATCTCCAGGGTTGGGGCCTCATCTACCTTCCTAGGCCACCTGTTCCAGTGTTCCACTGCCCTCATGGTGCAGAACTTGTTCCTAACACCCAATCTAAATCTACTCTTCTCTGGTTTGAAACCATTGCCCCTTGTCCTATCACTACAGGCCTTTGTAAACAGTCTCCCTCCAGGACAGTGAGATGCATTAATTTAATCCTAAAAGATGATTAAATTTATGTTTCAGGGGGTGACTCACACTTTCCAAGTAATTTTGCAAGCAACTACTTAGTTACTGAAAAATATTAAGAATTACATTCAAAGGAAGATTTGGGAATAATTTTAAAAGCTCATTTATGATTTGCAAATATTTTGATGTTATAAACAGACATCTTCCTTCTTCATACACTCCTATTTTTAATGTGTCCCTATAATAAGCAAAACCAAAATGCCAATGTTTTCTCAGTCATAACGTGATGATACACTGGAACTCAAAACTGATTGTAGTAATTTTAGTGGGGCAGCTGTGATCAGACAAGTAAATTCTTTTATAGGCAGAAATTAAAGCAGGAACAAAATATTCTGGCCTGTGTCTGTGAAACTGAAGCGAGCTATATAAAAGCACTGGAAATTTTCAGCTAAATAGGTGTATGAGGTTTTTATTAGATCTACAAAGGTTATTGAATTACAGAAGCACAGGATCAAGCACAGTGACTACTGAAAAAAACCAAACCAAACCAAGCAACAAAAACTGATGTTTGAGTTAGCCAAGCTGCAAAGACTGTAGAAAAGGGAGAGTCATGAAGATTGAAAGCAGCCTGCAGTCCCAAATGAACCCTGCATGTAGCAGCTGATGCACAACAGGATGATTTGGTTAGGTTTGTATCACCATGCACGGTGCCATATAGGTTAGTCTGCTGAAGAATTATTTCATACAAAATTCAGAGCAGCAGTTATATTTACACACATGCAGACAAATAAAAGAGGTGAAGGAAAAATAGCTGCCACGAGAATCTCTTCTACTGGAATAAAATTCTGTTTCACTGTGATAGCAGAATTAGTTTCCAGCCTCCATCCCTACATTAAATGCTCTTTGCTACAAGGAAGTAACACACCGTACCTTTTTCTGCTCTGCTTGTGTCATGCTTTTCAAGTAGGAGGTAACGAGGACTTTCAGGAAGAAAAGGCAGAATCACAACTTGTATCAATGAAGGCACAATGATTGCTCCAAATAAGTAAGGCCACCGAGATTCCTGCAAACAGATGCAAGCATGAGTCAGTAATGCCGCCCCACAGTGGCAGTGGGGATGGGAAAGGCTGCAGCTTCTCCTCCTTCAGCATATTGTGTCTGTGAGCAGACTGATGTCTTCTGCCTGAGCTTAGTTAGCAGTTTGAACACTTCACTCTTGATCACCTTAACTCAAGGGCCAGGGAAGATAGAATTCAAGTCATCAATCAACTAGGAATGAAAAGAGACACAGGGAAGCTATTAAGCAGCAATACATAACATGTTTTTCCCTTCCTTCAGCATCAACAACCATATACATAAAAACATGACATAAACATGTTCAAGTATGCCTTCTACAAGTCATCCTCACTCTCAGCAGCATTTTGTTTCAATTTGGACACGTTAGTTTTGAGAAACAGTACAGTGCTATACTTTCATACAGATACATATACCTGCATATTGCCTCTTAGCCTAATCTAATTGATCTAAAAACTCAAAAAACCCCTATATATATTTGACTCAATCCTTTAATTGTCATAGCATGGGTAAAATCCTGATAACACTTTAGCTAAGCAGCTGTTTAGCAGTTTTGTGGTTCTTGGTGTAAGTTAAGCAGTGAACTTACAACATTTCACTGGCTGCTTGTTATGAACCAAGCGGAGGTTTCACCACAAGCCTCTTTACCCATAGAATCATAGAACTGTTTCAGTTTGAAAGGACCTCTTAGATCATTGAATCCAACCATCAACTAAGACAACCATGGCCATTAGACGGTGTCTTCAAGTGCCCTGGTAAATTGTGGGGATGTTAATACTGTCTGCAGAAATGGGGAGGTAAAGCCTTGTAAAGGGAATTAAAAGAATCAGGGAAAAGGAAGGTTCCTTAATCTCTTTAAGGAGGAAGAGGAGAGGACACGAATCAGGCAATGCTCACAGGCAAAGACAAAGACAGCACAAGTGTGACTTAGACATTAACACTTTTCCTCAGTTATCCTCAGCAAGGAGGAGCACACAGGCACTGCTGAGAGAAATGAAAACAGCCATATCACATTTTATCTCAGGAAAAACTTCAAAGAGCATTAAATACTTTAATTGCAGGGGACCTGACTCATCACCTGCTCTGAGTCAGTATATACAACAAGACAAGATGGTAAAATGTTAACTTAAAACTGTCGTGTTATGGATATTTGCTTAGGCTGGAACAGAAAAACCCGGAAAAACCCAGCTTTGATCTGTTTGCAAGACAGCTAAATAGTAAAGTAACTTTAACAACCACAGACTCATTCAAAGGCTGATATAAGGAGGTGCAATGCTGCAGAAATACAAGGAGAGGGAGTAGGAAATGAACAAAGCATGATGTGGATTTATCAGCAGCAAATGAGAGAAGAAGAGACTATACTGGAGTACAGTACAGCAAATGTCACCATGTCAGACACTCACCAGCTATGATCCAGGAAATGGAACTCACTGTAATAGTTAGAAGTTGGAAAAGAAACTGGTATGTGAAAATGCCAGGCACTGCTGACAGCTGAACTCTTGTTAATATGAAGGTCAATGACCTATTTAAGCACTGGTTACACTTAATATTTTCCATTAATCAGGAAGATTTTGATAGAATTTGAAGACACTTTCAACACAGAAAAGGCTGAGATATACATATAGATATAAAAATCTTTAAAAGGCAAAGCTGAATTGTTGACAGTGGCATACAACACAAATGAGAAGAAATGCTGCACTGCTGTGTGAGCACTCAGCTTTGGACTCATCTAGTGATGAGGTCAAGTAAGTATCCCAGTAGAAGATTTATGTATGACAGGATCAGAAAAGACTGAGCAAGGAAATATACAACTGCCACAAGCTCTACTCTCTCTCTCATCAATTCTCCATAAAAAGCATAATCTGGACATACATCCCACTTCTCATTTCAAACTGGATATCAATCAATACAGGGCAGTCAGGGGCCTTCTTTTCTCTCTGTCTCAAGTTTAATTTTCTGTGCTGTGGAGACCCTCATGTCCAGCTGAGCATGCCTAACCTCAACAGCCCCAAGGCACACTTTCCACATCCCTGAACTCCAGAGGACTCCAACCCCTCTTTGCATCTCCAGTATGACAGCCACGGCACCTCACAGAGCTACCCAGGGCTGTTTAGCTTTACTGCTTGAAAGGTGTGGGAGATCATACCAAAACAATAGTAATAAATACTCTCCCTTCCTCTCATTCAGTAAACAGGATGAACTGTGATTTCTCCTCAGTGACCAGGTCAATTTGCCAGTCCCTATTAAATAGTCACTACTCAAATATTAATTCTGGAATTCATCCCTATTAAACAGTCACTATTTAAATATTAATTCTGGAATTCTTTCCTTGGGGGTGGGGTTACAAAGGATTTACCGCAACACTGAACACCTCACAAACAGCAATGATATTTTTTTTTTTGTATAATACTTTTCTTGTGTAAAATGACATGCTTTATCCATTTTCTGTGTGGTGAGCAAAGAGACAAAAGCCTCCTGTATCCAATGTGAGATAGTCAAAGTGTCCAGTAACTAGTGATTTGGTATTCTCTTATTTTTCATGTTCATATGAAAAGCAGAAACACATTTAAAACTTCTGTTTGGCAAACCATGTTCACACACACAGACAAAGATCTTACATTTAGTATAATTCTAGATGCCCTGAAACATCTTGCCTCACTTTCCACTGAAGTCCCAGAAGAATGCAGGTCTCTGGGCTTTTCTGTGTCACATCTGCCAATCCTACAAAGACATCTAAGGTACCCTAGAGCATTGAGATTATACTACGTGTTTATGTTCAAGCAATTGAATCTTATCCTCTTTAATAGAGGCTTGGCACGAGAACTTTATATCAGAAATATACCATTTGACACATACATGATACAAATCACATCCATGCTCAGAACAGACAGAGTAGACTTACTTGGGTGTATGAACCTGAGAAGACTACACAAGTCCAGCATTTCTCTGTTAATCTGCTGCTGGGCCACACAAACATTCCTAAAGGTAAAGGACAATCTCACTGGCCTGGGGCCAAGGGCATCCATTGAGATGGAACTAATGTCTTTGTATTATAACTGTCTTTTCTTCCTTGAGTCAAGGCTGTGGCACAGTAGTGGTGATCATGAGGCAGTTGAGAATTTAGTGCTTCTGTACCTCAGGCTTCAGAGTAGCTACTCACATAGAGTGCAGGACAACTACTTTCCTATTCTCTTCCTTGTGCCACTCCAGATGCTGCTCTACAGCCTCTTCAGGCTGCAGCAGGCACTAGCTTCCCTGCCTAACAGTTGCACCCCTGCTGCATACAATTTTCTCTTTCCATGACCATTCCTGTAACTCACTTCTGTCAAAATATGTTTTAATAACAGTTATGAAGTCCTTGCATTGTGGTTTAAAACAGAGGTACCTCAGGCACCCCGGGTATTTCACCTCTGTTCTGCACCTGCATGGGTATTTTTTTTGTGTGTGTCAGTACTACAGCTATAGCTCTGACAAGAAGATTACTCAAGTCTCAGCATCTTCCCAGGTGTTACACAGGACAGAGTTGCCAGACTTCAGGCTGCACAATCCTAATCTAAAATTCACAGAAGTCAGCAGGAGGTTTTTGTTACTGAGTAAACCACCTTTGGGTCAGGACTTAAAACAGCCTTAGAAGTGGTTGGTGTCCAAATCTCATTTCTGACTCCTTTCTGTTAATTACATTGCATGTAAGATCACGTTGGACATATTGAGAGTGATAATGATATTTTCTTATGCAGCACTAGATGCTCTGGCATTAAATCTGTCATTCAACAGTAAGTCTAAAAATGCATAAATAAATATATACCTCCCTATTTCTCTTTCTTCTGTAGCCACACTTCCACTTCCCCATTCAGACAAGTCCTCTCCTGCAAAATGTTCTCCTTTCCAAACACAAAACTGCAATATTTGAATATTACATATGGCCAATGGACCATGTGTTGTTCCTAAAACTTCAGGAATTGAAGTCTCACAGCACAACTTTAATGGACTGAAACTCATTTGGAAATACAAAGGCTCACAGCTGTTTTCCCATGCATCACTTAATGAGTTCTGTATAGAAAAGGGATGAATAAATACCTTTGTGCCTGTCTGGGGGAACCAATAAAAAGCTGATTTATAATCCCTAGTAAATACACGGTCTCAGCTGGTCCACAATAGATACAAGCAAAATATATCATTTCAAATAGGACATGTTGGGAATTTGAGTGATTCTGGAAAATGCTAAACTAATGGATGCTTTTGGCCTACTCTGAAGGAAGTTGCAAACACCCTTTCATATTCTGTAGACAGCATGCAGCCATGAAGCATAAGCTGCTTTCATTTCCAGTGTACTTTATGCACCTGTCTCATTGCCACAAGAGTTCTTGTCACTCATATCTTGAAAGATAAATATCTTTAACTCAGAAGAGCTCTTGTAAAAATATGAGGATTTACACTTTGGCAGTGACACTAATTGGGAGGAAGGGAAAAGGAGGTAATAATTGAAAAGAGCAAGAGCGAGCTGAAACCAAAGAATAAGTATTTCCTATTAAAAATATCCCAAACACATAAGAGGGAAATAAGCATTTCTATGACACCTTGCCTTTAAAATTGTATGCATGCTTCAAAAAAAGGAAAAAAAAAAAAAGAACANTATTCTAAGCACTTGAATCCCCCTCTTGACATTTAAGACACTTGTAACAGACCAGCATTCAAAGCAAGGGAAGAGACATCTGTAGAAGTGAAGGTCAGAGAAAGCCATTTTAAGCTTTTCTTAAAATGAATTGCTTTGGAGGGTCGAGGTAGGGGAGTAATATGTCCTTCAATAACGGATAAATGGAATCAAAACATTTGCCTTCAAGAGAGCTGAACAGGGCAAATAAGCCCAGGAATAAAAGGACAGAATAGCAGCACTGCTCAGACAAAAATGAAGGTGCCAGAGGGGACGGTATCATGTGTTTACAAAGGAGTTTACAAAGGAGTCGTTTACAAGGAGGACAAGCTCTCTCCTTGCTTTTCACCAGTTTACTACTACTGTTGTCGGTCAGAAGAGATTCTTAGCTCAACTTTCATTGTGAGAGGGTTGCTGCAGACATTTCCTCCATGCTGCCTTGAAGATTCATCTCCAGATGAAAAGTGTTTCAAAGTGCCAGCCTGAATAAACCTTGACTTTGTTTGTTCAGAGTAATGATGACATCCAGTGGCCGCCAAGATAATCTCAGCCTACAACAGTAGGATAACCTTTTACATCAGAACAGATAAGCTTTTTTTCAGAAAAGTATAGATTAACTCTGCTCTTCCACCTCCTAGTCTAAAAGTAGCAGTTAAGAGGAACACTCTAAATATTATAGAAGAACCTTTCTACTCAGGTCCTCGTATGACCTCTAAGCAAACTTTTTTCCATCTTATCCCACATTGAAACATTACAAATGAAAAATGAAAAAAAAAAAACTTCTTAAGCATTTCTATGGCACTCAGAGAAACTGGAAACCAGCAAAAATAGGTGCACATCAAGAAAGGGACAGTGGAAAAGGGGAACCTGCATGCACACCCACACAGGCTGCTAAAACCACTTCCACACCTACTAAACTCAGTCACACATACACAGTTTTAAAAGACACAGAAGAAACCACTTTTCAGAGTGCTTCAGAATAGAAAGCCAATGCTTCTGTTTTCTACTTTTGAAAAGCACTTAGTTAAAATATTAAAATGTAACTCTTTAAGTATGCTTGGGTTCTCTCACAGAAAACATCTGTTAAATACTTACTTGTCCAAATATTTCTGGCAGCCCCAAAACCTGACCAGTGAAAACACCAATACAGATGAAAATTGCTGTGACCTGACCCAATGAACCACGGATTTCCTTAGGAGATATTTCACTCAAATACATGGGAAGTGCACTGAGAGAGATGCCTACAAAGGAAGGCATAAACATATAGTCAAATAAAGTAAAATTGTCTTTTCATTATGCCAGGTAAAGAACAAATGTCTACTGAAAGGAGTCTGAGTGCTAATCTTCTCACAAGGGTAGCATAAAAACAGGCAAGGAACAGAACTGCATCTATCCACAGATATGAATTATCTTCTCTATATGTCTAATTACTCTTGCACCATTTAATAACCATGGGATTGATTATCTGGTACAGCTCTACGGTGGTGTGCGTAGGCTACTGCTTGATGAGTAGCGTCAAAGGTTACTCAGAGATGAGAATCACCAAGAGAACAGATTTTAAATTGGCTCATCCCAAAGCAAGAAAAATCAAGTTAGTACTGGTGCAGGTAAGGAAAATAAAGCTCCAGCGTGTCAAGTTGACAGAGCTGACAGTGTCAGATGAAATATTTTCACTCTGAAAGGTATTAGCAGATGTTCCTCTCAATACAGGCTTACGGTTGCAAGGAACTAGCAGGATTTTCATGGCATGAAGAGAGATACAGTCTGATGGAGCTGGAGGAGTGCAGGGAGAGAAATAACCAAGACGGACAGCAGCAGCTAGCATCCATCCCAGAATTTTCTCCAAACATCAGATACTCCATCTTTAGTCTGTTCTGTGCAATCAGCGTGGCCAGCCCCTGAGATGACTCTAATGTAAAGAAAGATCTGACTGGGGGAAAGGAGAAAGACTGTGCAAGATGCAAGGATTTCAGATATGTAGAGCATGATGAAAGCTTACCTGCATCAACACCCATTATAATGCGGCCCAGGATGAGCATTTCAAATGACCCCGCCAACAAGGAGAGGGACATCAACAATGCAGCTGTCACTGCAAACACATTATTAAGCAGCAAGGTACATTTCCTAAAAGAGAAAGATACTTCACATAACCACCAGCTTCACATCTAATCATTTTCAAGCACATTAGGCTATACAATTTCCATGAATAAACTCAAAGAGTGCCCAACAAACACACAAAAACATTTTGTAAACTTCCAAAGTACACTACTGGACTAAAAAGGATACAGTTCCAAATCTAAACCACAGCTTTAAAATAAAACACATCATAATGAACTGAAGAGTTTTACTTCAAAGGCACAGCTATTAGCCATCCTATACATCCTAAGAATCTAAGTGCCATGCCTAAGGTTTTCTATATGAATGTAAACAGGAGTACTGCTAGCTGAGCACAGTGCATTTGTCACAAGCTGCTACATCCTAAGTCAAAAGGCAAACTGCAACTTAGCACCAAAACTGGCTCCTTCTAAGAGGACTGTTTGTGCTGCTGCAGGAATGCAACACAATCCTGTTTTCAGTCTGAAGCAGTCCTAAGTGAAGAGCCATTTACTCAGCAGAAATGAGTGTCTGTAAGCATTCCAGCTGAGATAGTTTACCCATCAGCTACACAGGAACAGAACTAAGCTTTAAGGATATTTTTTCTACTTTGTTCTTTTTAAAGGCATTTTGAATATTAAAACTACTTGAGAATCTCTTTCTCAGAATTGTCCTTGGCCTTTTACAGAATCACATATGATTAATCTCCTGTGATTTTGAGGTTGTCATTTGCTTTCATGATACTGGACAGCTCCAGAGACCAGACCAAAATTCTGGCAACCACATGCCTTCCACGGCTGCAATAGCTTTAATTAGGGATTTGATTTAAGGATCTTTTTGTCTAAAACTCACCCTTAGGAAAATAATAGAATTAAAATCTCCCCAAAAATGCACTGTTGTCTCAAAATTCAGACTCTAGTAGTTCCGTTCAGGAGCAAATATGATACAGAATATTATGTAAAATAGTATAGTAATGAAGTTAGCTGTTTATATAAGAAGCTGTGTGTTCTTTAAAGCAGGTGTTTAAATGAAAGGCAATAACAGATTCAGCACTGGATTAGCATTTCAGCTACAGCTGGTGACTTCAGAATAACAAAGTGGCGGCATTATTAAGTAAATCCAGATAAATTCCTTTAATTGCTTCATGCTCCAAATGGTACACTATGCTTGAGGAAAGTCCCAGTCCCTCTCCTGCACATGCCCCTCCTGCCTGCAGTGTGCCAAGCAATCCGCTAGGCATATCACTCTGGGTGTGGAGGACATGCAACAGCAGTTGCTGTTCAGCAGAAGAGAATTTCAATTACAAAGTGTCAACACGGGACATGCTTATGTGGAAGAAAGCCCTCCTAAAGAAAAAAATTGCTCTGCATCTCTCTTGAAGCAAGTATCATAGAATCATAGAATCATAGATTACTGGGCCTAGAAACCCAGTAATTTGGAAATTACATTATTAGCTTTACAGCAATATGAGTCAAGTGTGCTTTTTTAAAAGCCATACATTATTTCTGACTAATGCTTTTGATGCCCCTCAGTTCAGTATTCTGTATCAGTGCAAATGGAGCTCAGCTTCACCATACACACAGCCCTCCAAGCTCCACTTTGGCCATTCGATGGTGAAGTATTTTATTGTTCAGTCAACATTTCATAATGTGCTCCCTGATTACCACAGCAGTGGTAATCCAGTACAAACCAGTACATCAGTCTGGTTTCCTTGACCAGACAAACACAGTGTGAACATCAAGTTCAAGAACCATACTTTGATAAGCAGCCTGTAGCATCCTAAGAGGTGCAATCCCTTCCCACCTCTAATCACACACTCATACCCCATACCTGCAGGAGAGCTGTTTCCATGGTCTAACAGGGATAAACCTAAACAGGGGCAGTGTCTGCAAGCTCTGCTCCAGAAATATGATCTGCTTGCAGCAGAGTGGTATGACTGAAATCAACCAACACCTTAACAAGACTGCACACACAGCTGCTCTACTGTCCCGGTAGGCCTGAATAGGCCACAACAGGCCTGAACATGTCCTGGTTTGCCCAGACATCTTGTTCTGCTTTCCCTCCTGCTATGAGCAGAAGTGACTGTGGGAAAGAGGACAAAGAACCTGAAGTCACTGAGTCTAAGGACTCTGGTTTGCCCAGACTTGTTCTGCTCTTGTTTGCATCCTGTGGCAGACCACACTTGGCTTGTGCCTGCCTCATGTAAGGCCTATGTTTGCCCTAAATTTGGGTAAAGAAAGCCTGTAGTTTCACCTAATATAGTCAGGCTTAGCTAACTGCCATTCTGCTTAGCTATTCTGTGTCCAAAGGCCCCTTAGTCTCGGGTCGTATTGATAAAAAGAGATGAGCAGGTAACACAACGTGCTCTGCCCTTGTATTCATGCCTGCTTTTGCCTGCTGCTATTGCTCTCTGCTCCTGGCAGTATACTGCCTTACTGCCTTATTGCATCTTGCCATGCTATGCTAAGAAATAAGCTAGCTCTGCCACAAATTAGCAAATTTTCCATGCTTTGACTTTGCCTGGAAACTCCACTGCCTCGAGTTTAGCAGGATCAGGCTCTAAATGCCTCCACATGATCAGCCTCTGCGAGAAGCCTCTGCGGCTGACGAGACCCTGACAGAATTCCCCGAAAGCATTTGGGTACTGTCTGAAGCTGTAGTTAGCCCCATAAGTCAGGAGACTAACATTTTGTGAGTAAATACTTAAAACCTTTTGTAATTCACCATTGCCTTCTGCTGTAAGTAGAAAGGAGCTCCTCGAGTCCATCTAGTGGACAAGCGGAGTACTGACCGCAAGTGGTGTATTGATTGCAAGAACCTTCCCTTCAGTTCAATTAATGTTATATTATTGCTAGTTATTTGTTCTAGATCCTGTGTTATCATCTGCACAGTGTTTCCATGGCCATTACAGAAAAAACTAATTATTATTAAAGAACAGTGGTCGGGGTGGCAAGAGTTCTCAATATTGAAAATTAATAAACAATATTGTTTTTTTAAAATCATAACTCACATCAATTAATTACCCCTCCATTACATCTACACTTCACCAAAAATTTAAGCCACCTATGAAATCATTTTTAGATTCACTTTTTAATACAGCAATGAAGAATCGGTGGCAATTCTGGGAATTAGTCAATCTGAACCAAGCATATTTTCACGTACTTAATAAATGTGTAAAAGTTGAATTGATGATTTAGTAGAAGAAGTTGCAAACCTTAAAAAGAAAAAAGGCAACTATGAAAAATATCTAAGAATTTAAAATCAAATGATGAAGTGAAGGGAAAGAATAAATTAACAAAGAATGGATAGGATATTTACAGAGCAGAGAATCCTGACTTCATGTGAGTGTGAAATGGAGAAGCTGAAATATACTCTGAGCTTTCTTTTCACAGCCTCTAGTATTTTTTTTAATTAAAATATTCCAATTATCCTCAAACCAGCACAATTATATACTTATATGAAGTATATACTGTGCTCAATATATTCTTCAATATATTCTGTGCTCCACAACCTCCCTGGAGGTGTTTGAGGCCAGATTGAAGGAGGCCTTGAGCATCCTGTACTAGTGGGAGGTGTCCCTGCCTATGGCAGGGAGTTGGAACTAGATGATCTTTGAGGTCACTTCCAACCTTACCATTCTATGATTCTATGATATGTGTATTTCACATACTCTCTGAGTATATGAAATATACTCTTTGAGGTGAAAAATGGGATATGGAGGAGTTGAGAGAATATCAAAGTGTCCTAGGAGAATACAATCTAAAGTGACAGAAGTAGATGAAACAACCTTCTTGACATCTCAACCCTTTGCCCATTCAGAGTAAATGGCTTTTGTGACTCAAATGATGCACAGCAAGGTCAAAGAAAAAGGTGCTAATTTAAATCTTAGAAATTTGGAAGTTTTAGAAACACGTTTTCATAGTTTGAAGAAGTTTGAATTTTCACTCTGGTGAGAAGGTGGGTTTTTTTAAAAATAGATTCAAGTCCTCAAGAAAGACTACGTGAGGAAGGGCTTTAGAAAATGCAAGTTTTCCAACACACTTACCGTCCAAAGAACTTCACAATTGGGGTAACAATAATGGCACCCACAAGACCACCAATGGCAAAAATAGAAACAGTTATGGACCAGAGGAGTGTTAATGTGCTTTCATCCACTGAGAAGCCGTATCTTCTTTCCCAAGTTTCATTGTAAAATTTCTTGATATACTGAAAAAAAAAAACAAACCCAAACAATATATGTAACAAACCCCCCACACACACACTTTAAGAACACCACTGAGAGAAACAGAATAAAAACCACAGTACTCTGCTTGCAGGAATCATCCTTGCTCTTCTATCTCCCCCTCAAAAAACAGGACCTCACTTCCAAATGAAGTTGCAATAGAGACTAACTGAACCAGTCGAAGCATACATACATTTAACTACATGCTGGACACAGACAAGCAGAGATGAATGTAGAAGAGGCTTTGAGGAGTTGCACATGAAACAGAACAGATCTGATTACAGAAATCCACTGGATCTGAGTCTGTTTAATTCTGTGGAAAGGCTCCTTTGGCATTTTAATTAGTCATCTGAGCAATGCTAAAGTCTTAAGTCTGTGTACAAGAAGTTTAGCCACTAACCAAGGACTACAAGGAATAGGAGATGACTGATACCAGCATCTTGTATTCTGGTGCTTCAGTTCATCACGGTAAGAAGTACTGCTAGGGTAGGAAATATGAATGGAATATAAGGGATATGTATGTATATATTTTTTAATTTCTACATATAAGTGATGTGTTTTAATTATAAAGGAAATATTTCCCTGCATCTTTAACTGTAAATGACTTGCATCAAGGGAAGAGCTGAACTGCTCTTAAGAAAAATTACTTTACCCATAGTTACACAGATCACACACACAATGACAACTGAACTGGCTGACACAGCTGGCTGTACATTTTTCAATAGTCTGACTCTCTGAGATCAGCTCCAAAAGGAATGCAGAGCTGCAGCTGCCCGCGGGGAAGGGGTGAGCACTGCACTACAGTAACGAGCAAAGACTTTGCTTCCCGCGCCAGAGCACAAAGCACATCATTGTTCTACAGACCTTGCCCACCACCAGTCTATGAAATGAGTTCTTGAAATTCAGCTTAAAAAAAAAAAAAGACAGCTTCAGCTTGTGTTAAAGCATTTGTCTCCCTATTGCTAAATGCTCTAATGCTCCTATAAATCTTTCATAAATTCTGGTAACTCTTTGAACAAGCCCAGCAAGACTTCTAATTCTGGGTTTCTGGTGTGGTCAAGCATTGTGTATGGGGGGGAAGCACACCTCTGATGAGCCACTGCTGTTTCCCAGGGAAAAGTAGGGGACTGCGTAGGGCATGATCTCTGCTCTCAGCAGAGCTGGTGCAATTTATTCCCCCTTGTAACAAAATGAAAGTTGGACTGACTCTACCTTACAAGATGACCTGTGGTAAAGTTCATTGGTGATAACTTGCAGGGGTATCCTCCTGTGGTTTAGTGAGCTGGCACACCTTGCAGCACCAAAAGTCATTTTACAAATAGTTCTTAAACACTTCAGTTTTCTAGTATTCCCAAAAGTTCTTGTTGCAGTAGACTCATTTGGTGACATACAAGAGGAAAAGAGCTCAGCAAAAAGCTCCTTTTATTGTGCTGCAAGGGCAGTTTTGGTATGGCTTGTTCCTCCCCATCACGACTGTGAGCAGAGCCCAGACTATTCCCTTGGACCTGGCCACTGCAGCTCTGGGGAGAGAGACAGGAAGGTGGGCTATCCTATGCAAAAGGATGGCACAGATCAGCCCTGCAGCTAGAAACAGGACCAGAGGCCACACTGGTGTTTTACTCTTGAACTACACAGCTGTGTGTTCCTTGTCAGCAAGAATACACCTCAGCTGTAGCTAATGTACAGCTTGATGTGAATACAAAAGACATGTTCCTAATCAAAAACTGAAACATCATACACTGAAAAGGGGCACTTCATACATACCTGTCAATGGTATGACCACCAGCACCGTGCCCAGTTTCAGTCCAAAAGCAACAGTAAAGGTTTCAAGCAAAATTTGGACAATTCTGGAAACATTACTACCCACAACACTTGGAATTTAGCATTTGTGACAGTATGGTTGCACCTTCAACCACACTCTGATCACCGCTGTCATCTATCACACGGTTCAAGCGCAATTGTCTAAGTCTTGCCAAAGAGCAAATCCTATAATCTTTCCTTCCCTTTATTCCTGCAGAAAGGGGCAGGAGAACTGATTACCAGGACAGGTAATTTTTAAAATGGCACTTAAAAGCTTAAAAATTGGATCATTCTCACTGCACTCTTGACAGCACAGGAAGGATATCTAGCACCAGGACGATCAATAACACTGCTTACTGAATTTCAGTTTCCTTCTGATTTCTTCTAAGCGGTGTTCATCTTCTGATGGCTGCAAGGTGAACTGATGCCTAGATGTACGATGCCAAATATCCAATTTGTCAAACTCTGTGTTACCGGTACAAAAATTACCAGAAACTCACAAAACCTCCCAGAATTTATGAAGGAAGCAATTGAAACTCCCTAATGCTAGTTTCATCCTAGTCTTTTGTGTGATCGCTTTAGCGAACAACATACACATATGAAACCTATATTAAAAATTCTTCCTTCATTATTTGCATAAATATTGCATCCAGCTATGATGTGACCAGTCTGTTTCAGTGGAAACCTAGCCACTCATTTTGTCAAGGAAGGGAGCTATTTTAAAATGGGATTTCCACAGATAGCTCCCCAAATTTACTAGCTGCTTTTCCAAAATAGCATCGCTTGCAACTCTTCTGAATTGCTTACTGTTGTGCTTAACTGAAATAAGATCTCTAGACAGTCAGTGTGAAAACAAACTGTTCAGTTTCCCATTTGTGACAACTGACATTTTAATGAGATCCTCCCAAATATTGTGCACTGATGCGACAGTACTCTGTTCAGTAAATCTGCTCCATATGTTGCAGCCAAGAGGCGGCCAACACAGCAGTTCTGAATTCAGAACCAAACAAGGCATCATCACAAAGCACAGAGGAAGAGGTTTGTTATTTAAAGGGAAACCAGAGAAATTATTTGTATCAGTACTGTGGGAATCAAATGTTGTGCAACCCTCTAGAATGAGATGATGTGAAGCGAAGCGGTTGAACATGTACATACAGCTACAAAATACTCACTAGCTGGAAACAAAGAACTAAAACCACCTTATCACACAGAAGTGTGCAAGAAGGTTCAGTATTAGTCTGGGATTGGAGAGAATAATGAGCAGGGGGTTGGAACTAGATGATCCTTGAGGTCCCTTCCAACCTTACCATTCTATGATTCTATGATTCTATGAGCAAACCACATGCACCCACTCACCTGGGCAGCCTTGTTTGCTGACAAGTACTCTATGTGCAAACCTCCTGGACAGCAGACAGATGCTTTTGGGCAAAGAAAAGTTGTCACGTGAGATTTAAGCTGTTGTACTACTCCAGGAGGATTATGAAAGCAGGATGTTGAGTAGCACACAACGGCTGGACAAGGCTGCCCTCTAGTGATGTTCAATCCCAGTTTCGTCAGTCACTTACCGCTGCGGGAGCGTTTACCACCGAGAGATTGTACCCATAAAGGAAAGACGAGCCAAATGCACCGGTTAAAGAGGCCACAATAAGACTCCCAGACCAATTCTGCAAAACGAAGCAAAGATGCAGTCGTTGTTAGTATACTCTAAATTAACATACCTCAAGCTTTAAACACCCCTTATGCTATCTTGTGTAGCTTCTGCAGGCAGATGTCCTTGCTGCAGACACCAAACCCCTAATTTTGACATCTTCGGACTGGCATTATCTGTAATCCAGCAAAACTGCGTGGCAGAAAGTAATACTGGGGAAGGTAAAAAATACTCTGAAATTCAAAATGTCTCAAATCAAAGCAGCCCACTTCAGCCCTTTCATTCAAAACCCAAGTGCAAGAATGGTTAGCAGAAGTGGACAGAAGTGGATGAGGGGGGTGAATGGAGGAGACCCACGAAGGGAGAAGTACAGGTACACTGCTGGGGGAAAAAGACCAATGGTGTCTCTACTGCAGAGTGTGGCAGCAGCAAATTACTGTTGGAGAATGTGCTTTGGTTACAAACCTCGGTTTGTAGGCACAATTTTAAGGATTTTTTTGGCCCCAATTTCACTAATCCTTATATTCCTGCCAGTGGGGAGCACACCATCTCACAGACTTTCACCTAGGTCATTCTCCCCACAGACCTGTTGCACTGAATGTGTGCTACTCCTTGTTTCTCTGTGTCAGTGAAATGTTGCCAACAGCTTCCTTTGCTGAGAAGATACTTCTCCAGTATTTTACTTTCTAGTGTGGAGGCTGATGGGATGCTTGCTGCAAAATCTGTGAGGCTGGAAGAAGTTCAGATATTCACTTATGTCTTGGTAAACGTTAGCTGAAATGCTGTCACCTCATATTTACTTCTCCTTGGATTGCAGCAAGGAGATGTGTTTCAGACTATTGTTGTAGATTCGCTATGACCTGTGAGGAGAGGAGGACACAACCAGGTGCCAGGGCAGGGACTGCAGCTTATAACCCAGTACGTGTAGGGTCTGTCACACTCTGTACCTGCCACTCCTGAGAGCTCACCCCTGTGGGACAGCTGAGTGTTTTAAACTTCTTCTATACAATGTGAGAACTTTCTAAGATTACATGGTTCATTAATCAGCCTGTTTTCAGGGAGGTGAGGAGGAAGTGTACACAGGGAAGGAAAGACTTGTGCAAGAAATAGATCCCACTGAATTCTTACATAAACCAAATAGAATTTATTATTATTAGCCAGCTTCTTAAAATGAACCTGCCAGACACAGAGTTCTGCACCATTGCTTTGGTGATAAAAAGTAGAATTTTTGACCTAAGAGTTTATTTAACTTCCAATGGTAACACCTTGTACTAGGTGCTGACTATTTCTCTACTATACACAAGCATTTCTACACTTAGGTGAAAACTAATACTACTCTGAGCTAATGATGTGGAGGAGAATATTCCTGGAGGTCTGCCAGACTGTTCCCAAAGGATTCATAAATGATAAGCTCGAATTCAGAAGCGCTATGTGGTAATCATGATGTGGTATTGCTAAAGGGCTCCGCTCTAACACCATTGGAACCATCAAGAGAATCCTGCAAACAAAACGATTCGGATCATGCAGCCTAGTGTTTAATAAAATCTTCAGTGGATATTTAAACCTTTCCACAAGGCAAATTAGATGCACACAAGGCTAAATGGAAGTGAATGCAGGACATATCACAGTGCTGCTGAATTACAAACTCCTACATTTACTCTACATTCAAATGTTGCAAACTGCTGGGTTTGTCTACCTCAATGCCAAGAGTTTTTTTGAGCATAGAGCCTGCTGCAGAAAACCTCAGGCTTACTGGACCCAGAGTTTTACAGTTCTTGGAATATGAACTTCGACTTCTCCGTGACCTGTCTCCTCATACACTGTTTTAAATATTTGCTCAAGCTTCAGCAACACCAGATAAAAGACGAAAGCACAATGAAGCAAGAACGTGGAAAAAAAGAAATCCAACTGCTGCTCAGAAAAATATTAACCCCGTGGCAATGTCAACACAAGGGAAAACAAAACAAACCTGAATGTGTTTTAACAGTGACTGGGAAACAAGAAAGCGAACACACCTCCCTCATAGGTGTTTCTTCTTGACTTCACCAGCCATGCGTTGCTGTCATCAGCACAAGAGCAGGCAGGTGTGACTGTCACCACAGCAATAAGCATTCAGTCCAGAAAGTTACATGTCAGTTCACAGCAATAAGCATTCAGTCCAGAAAGTTACATGTCAGTTCACAGCAATAAGCATTCAGTCCAGAAAGTTGCATGTCAGTTCACAGCAAAGACCTCCAGATACCCGAGAACTGCTTACTTGCGAGAGTGCTCAAGTTGGGTCGTACCACAAAGAAAGGCAACATGCTCTGAAACATGCTTTTTCCAACTACTGCCTGGTTCTGCGAGCAGAGTAACTTGTGTCAGCTACTATGAGTCTTAAATCGTCTCCTTTTTATTTGTTTTAATGCATGACAGTTTGCATTTCAGTTTTCAAAACACAGTTTAGAGCACTACGCTTTGGTTCACTCTAATCCCCTTGTCATATTTAAATCCCACACAGCAGTAAGTGACAAACGTTGCACGCACACACAAGGCAGTTTTAATAATCTTGAACAGGTGTTGCCTTTCCATTGACATTGGGCAGCTGGATTTTGGGGCACCTTAACGAGATCCAGAGCTAGGAAGGCACCACGTACCCGGGGAGCCTCGAGTCCGGAGTCAGTCGCTGCCGCCAGGTGCGGTGCCCCCTGCCTGCTCTGTCCTCGGGGCTTCGGGAGGAGCTCGGAAACTGAGGTCCCCTCGCCCCAGGTCTGCCCTCGCCGTCGGGGCTCTCCTGTACGGGTGGCGTGAGGAAGCAGCAAACTGTGTCCTGCCTTCGCCTCCTCCCACCGCCGGTCTCTGCACCCGCGGGGCGGCTGCTCTCCCCGTGCGGGCACACACCGGCCCCGATGCTGCCCTCCGCCCGTCCTCTGGGTCCCAGCTCGGCGACCGCGGTATTTTTAGCTCTGCCCCCGCGCCTGCCCGCCGCCAGCCTCTCCTGCAGCAGCACCGACAACTTTCCGAGAGGTGAGGGGCTCTGCCCCGCTCTCCGGGAGTAACTCCCGCTCGCACAGCCACCGTGCACCAGCCTCGCTGTTCTCCTTGCGCACCACGCCAGGAACAGACTGAGATCACTCCCTCCTTCGGGCCCGCCGTGCCCTAGCACCGGTAATGCAGGCTATGCTCCCCGCCCGCCCGTTCCTCCGGGCTCGCTCCATCCCCGCCGACCACCCACAACCGCGGCGGTCACCCCGAAACAAGTCACCCTGCGGCAGACGTCGCGCTGCATCGCTCTACTTACGCTCCCCTCTGAACGGCGGCAGCGGCGGACGCCTGCCTCTCCGTGCGCCACCAGCGTGTCCCTCTCCGCCTGCCCCTCCGCACGGTCCATGCCGCTGCCGCACGTGCACAGCGGCCGAGCATCGCCGGCGGGCAGCGAGCGGGCACCGCGGGGGCGCGGTCCCGGGAGGCAGTGGCCGTCGCGGCGGGGCCGCGCCTGGCGCTTGGAGTGGGTGGGTGGGGTGCTCGGGTTGCCCTGGTCCGGTTTGACAGCGCCGGCTACAGGAGGACAGGGCTCCTGGGAGGGGGGGGTGCAAGCGGCAGCGGGCCGGGGACTGCGGGCAGAGCCCCGGCTCGTGTTCCTGCTGCTGGCACCGAGCTGAAGCTAGTGTGTGCCCGCTGCGGCTTCCCAGCAGGCTGCTTCTTTGGGCAGCGGTTCTCTCGGCAGAGCGGGGAACCGTGAACGACTGGGTTGTCGATCACGGCCTTCCCTTCAAGCGGCATAGCGGCTGGGTGATCACGGCTGGGGAGGCTGGCCCCACGCCGCGGATGCTCTGTGGAAACCATGGTTGCCGGAGCTGCTGGTCTACACGGAAGAGCTTCCCCTGATGCCGAGGCTGCGAAGTGAAGATACCGCAAGACTTGCAGCCAATTAAGATGCTACACGGTTAAGACAAAGCCTCTCGGCTATTGTTTTTGAAGATGCTTATTTGCAAATGGGGATTCTAAAGTGCTAAGTGCTAACTGCACTTTCTAGTTGGCAATGGATGTGCCGAGCTGCATTATCGTACATCTAATGGCACTGGTCCTCTACAACTCCCTGAAGTTTTATGTAGGGGTTGATCTCTCCCCTCTAGTAACAAGTGATAGGACAAGAGGAAACGGCTTGAAGTTGCACCAAGGCAGATTTAGGTTGAACACTAGAAGAAACTTCTTGACCAAAAGGATTCTCAGAACTGGAACAGGCTTCTCAGGGCTGCAATTGAATCCCAATCCCTGAAGGTGAGATGGAGAGACAGAGATATGATACTGAAGGACGTGTTTTAGCACAAGCCTTGGAAGAGTTAGAGAATGGTCTAATTGGACCATTCGTGATACTTTCTAACCAAAACAGTTCTATGATTCTACAACTGCAGTTAATAATTGATGTAGATCTACACCGTTTCCACTCCCCACGTGCTACACACCTCACAACTAGCTCAGAACCCTCAAAGACACAATAAGTAGTACCATAAAGAACCCCAGCTTTGAAAGCAGTTTGTGATGCAGCAACTTTGAAGAGTCATTGTCTCAGATCAAGCTGAACAGTGTTTGAACAGAAAGTCATATGTTGCGTGTTAACATGGAAAATTGCTGTACATATCGGGAAATATCAGAATAGAGAGATCATTTGTGATCTCTTTGAGTAGTCATAAGCAGTAAAAGAGTCAGGTTAGAAGAATCAAACCTCTAAAACAAATAGAGTTTATTAGAGATAAATCAGACCTCTATTTATTTACTTTCCTTTTAAGCAGCAGAGTGCAAGCAGATTGATTTGGACTCAACTACAAATAATACAGCTGCGTGTGATCAATACGTAAGCAATTTCTCACCTTAAAACACACATTTTAAAACCTTTTACAATTGCCCTTAGTATGTTGCAGACCCTAAACACATGCTACTCTACCCCTCAAATTCTTATCTTGACAGCTTCCCTTTGCTCAAATCTGTGTTCTCACGAAAAAAAAGAACATTGTTCTGCTGTTTTCTGTGTCAAAGCAGAAGGGAAAATACAGGGGAAAATACACAGCTTTGAGGTTTCTTGCATAAAAAATGTGTCAGAGATGAAAATCAAAGCCTTTTTTTTTTTCCCCCTACAGAATACATCATCCCAAAATTCCCATCCAGAATGTTACCACTTGGCCTCAATGGTGGCCATAAAAGGGAGGCTTTCAACTGCCCCAAAGTCAAGTAATTCCAGAATGGTTTGCCTAAGTCACTTTTTGGCTAGTTCAAATCCAGAGATATATGGAACAAGAAACACAGGGGAAAATGGGAGACCTATGGTGCAGTGTCACAGTAATCCCATCAGCAATCCAGATAGCAAAGGTAGATTAGATTTGAAACAGCAATATTCTTGTGTTTAGGACACTGGGCGTTTGCCTGCAGGTATTCATATGGGTCTGAACAGCAATTTGCTGCTTCCAGTCCCCTAAGAGCAGAGACAGAACTACAGAATTGTTTTGGTTGGAAAATACCTTTAAGATCATCAAGTCCAACCGTTATCTAACTCGACCAAGTCTGGGGCTAAACCATCGCCCTTAGCATCACATCTCTGTGTCTTTCAAATACCTCAAGGGATGGGAATTCAACCACCTCCCTGGGGAGCCTGTTCCAGTCTGAGAAACCTTGCAATGAAGAAGTTTTCTTCTAACATAAACATATTTTGACAGGACTTTTGGGGAATTCACTCACCATCTTTTTCTTCACTGCCTTATTTTCCTTCATTTCACCGCTGCTTTGCTGTTTGTTCTCCATTCTGTTACCTTGTTAGAAAGAAGAAAAGAGGGAAAGTTGTGGTACTGTTCAGCTGAGACAGATTGGGCTGGTTTGATTTTTCTGTTTGTTTTAAATAAAAACCATATATTTGACCCAGGAAGAACTTGAAAAAGCTTATGAGAAGTTTAGCTACTTTCTTCAAAAATCAGGTCCTTGCCCAGGAAGATGTAGCAGCACCAAATGTGATGCAGTGAAAAGCAATCAAAATATACCTCTCACGGCTACGTAGTCTGCTCAGAGAGTGGCACACTCCGTGGAGCAGACACAGAAGTACCTAGCCCAAATAGAATGTGAAGGGGGAAAAGTTACAGTAGTGAGGCCCTTCAGTGGACACTGTTACAGCAGAAACACCAGACCCACTGCAGCTGTAAAAGAAACTTAGATGATTGAGTGGAGCTACATACTATGACTGGGTTGCAACCAGGACATTTGGATTAATTGGTGGTGTGATTCTAATGACTCTTAGACCTTATTGGAGGCACTGCCTGGATATGCTTGTAAAGGACGGGTCTGTGTTTACTGCTCTGTCATTCTTGCCAGAACATCACTGTGTGGGCTTTAATAATGTTAAAAGATATTTTGATCATCATTTATCAAATTACTAAACTGACTTCTGGGGTTTCAGAGAGGCTGGATTATCTGTTATTTACACCGTGCTTCATTGTGTGACCACTGGCAGTCTGGCACTTGGAATATGGATTACTGGGTTCTTCTACATCAACATCTTGAGATGATAGCATATTTCAAGGTCTTTTCTTACTTGATCATTATGGTAATGGTAAATTGAGTCTTGAATGTAAGCTTTCTTGTAGACAAGGGTTTACAAGGTAGGAAGCTATGACACATGGTGGGCAATAATTTAGTGAAGAAGCAGACTGGAGTGCAAATCGTGTTGAGGCCATCATACATACAAGAAGCTTTCTAAGGAGAACACTTGCCTGATAGGAGTGCAACCATTGGCAGTACTGGGGCTGTTGCATCAGGCAGTTCAAAGAGCTTTTCAGTCAGAGAAGTCGAAGACCTGACAGCATCTTGTAAGAGCTAAAGCCAGAAAATTTACTTTCTTCCCTCTCTACCTTCCAATGCAATCAATACTGCAAACAACTCCTTTCCCTCTGCAGCAAAGTCTCTTAGTCAATTCCAAACCAGTCTTCAAAAAGATCTTTCAAGACAAATGCCTTGAGCAGTCTTTAAAATGCCTTCGAGGTATGTTTATTGTGTCTGGAAAGTTTAATTGCTAGCAGTGCACCATCTGCAGAAGTGTTCGGATTGAACCATCCCTTCTAGATTGGGAGTAATCCTTGTTTCACAACTTCTTGAACATAACCATTTGACTGTAGAAAAAGGAGTGTTACCATGTTCAGGACAGGCGTCCAACACAATGCAAAAAGTAAGAAATCTGGACTGGGGAATGAGCAGAAACCACTGAAATCTTGCATGGAAGTGTCAGTGTTACTTTTGCAGTCTCATTGACTTGTTTGCAAGGAAGTGAGACATGATGGCATCTACCAGATGCGTGATCTTCACATCATGTATTTGTGTTTGACAAAATCTAAAGAGGTGACATTCCACTTCACTGAAAAGTTTTAACAGATGCACCAGAGACATGTGTTCCTTCCCCCTGAAGTCCACATTCCTAGTACCAGGTAAATTACTTGGGTTGTGGATCCAGAAATATTAATTCATTATTCATTCTTCATCATGGCAGTCCAGATCTGACTACTCCCTCACTTGTATACTTAGGAGGTGATCCAGGAATCAGGAACTAATTTACATCAGACCAGGGAGCATCTTCCACTTCAGTATTGCAATCAGACCTACAGTTTGCTTACCTACTTATCTGGCAGTTTATTTAGCATTGTATAGGCTGGGTTTAATGCTAGGGTATGAAATCCAGCTAACTCCTACAAATTGTTAGCCTTGGCAAGGGTGGCTCAGCAGTTCACAGAGCAGGAGTATTATGCCTGGCACTGCAATCTGACTTGAGAGAGGTATGAACAAACCTACTGTAGTCTAGGTTTGGTTCTGAACTTCTATTCAACATTCAATAACTGACTGCAAGTCAAGAAAAACAAAAGCTATTGGAAAGCTGTCATGTCCACAAAAAGCAAATATGCAAAGGGAGCAGTTTCAGAATAGCTCAGATTTTAAATAGCCATATTTGTTATGCTAGATAACAAAATCACTGAGGAGCTGACCAGCTCAGAAAAGCCACATTAAAAGCCACAGTTATCAAGAAAAATCAAAACAAACCAATCAAATAAAAAACCCAAACCTACCCCACCCCAAAACAAACAACACCCCATAAACCACAAACCCAACAACAACAAAACCCAAAACACCAAACCCAACAAACTAACCAGAGTATAAGACCTGGAATAGATCCATTATTGTTGTTTTTCAGTCTGAGTGTAAAGCATTGATTTGGCCTGTAGCCAGTCAGGGCCTCTTTACACTCTTGTTTAGATAGCCTTACTCCATGGACTTACACCAAGCCACCAATCACTTCATCCAAGGCACAACACTGACAAGCTTCAGGGGATTTATCAGCAGTATAAAAAATTCTGCTGACACAAATGCTTCACAATGGGCATACATGGCCTTCATGCCAGCCTCCCAAGTGCAGAATACATTACCTCTAGAAAAAGCTTATGTCTGTGCCATTGCACTGCTGTGGCTGAGGAAAATGTGGAAATCAGAAAAAACAGCCTCTGTCCGGCTACATTCACTCTCAGGAACTAAAAGGGGCTGCTTTTGCACTCAGAGTTAACTTCTCTCAGGTATTTGGTTTCTTTTTAAAATGGTAAAAACAATTTTACCATGATCTCTCACTGAGAGAGATCATGTTGTGAGTAGGATGTGTATCTCAAAGCTTTGGAAAATATGATGGTGTAAAATTAACCCAAATGGACTCAGTAAACCCTATTGGGTCATGGTAGACTGACATCTAAAAATTGTTGCCTTTGGGAAAGCAGAATTTTTGAGCCTGAATGCTTTGATTCACTCTGGATTGCATTTGACTTCAACACTTAACTCTAGTAAAAGAAGACAAAGTACAAAATTTTGAATCTCACTCCTATCCCATATCTTATGTGCTGCTACCTTTTTTTTCTCCCAGCTACAGCTGAAGCTCTCAATGGCTGAACACTTGTGCTTTTAAAAAAGGAGCTGTTGTTACAATGTAATAGACTTAAGCTGAAGCCTATCCCATGCTATCCCAATCTTCAAGCTAGATGCTTCTGTAGCTGATCTATGACTTGTACTTCAATGCATGTGCAACTCTCCTTGATATTGTAGATCACACACATACACTCACACAAAAGAAATCCACCATCAGTTCATGAAAAGATTAATTAGAGCATCCAATGTACAGAACACAAATTTTTCTATTATATCTTGATTATACCTATCTGATTAAAAAAAGGTGTTCTGGAACTCCATCAAGAAGTGAAGTAGCTATTTTCTGCTCAGGTAGTTGGGTTAAACTAGATCTGATTTAGCGCCAAGGGAGACTCTACGAGTCGATGTTTCTTATTCTGTTTACGGAAAAATGTCAAACAGCCCCAAAAATTAAAATACCATTGCTGGACTCAGGTGTGGCACGACTTCAGTTTGGCACAGAACATTCCTGGGATACTGAACTATGCAGCAAGAGTTAATCTGAAACACTGCAGCCACTCTGGCTTCCAGACATACCTGTAATACTCTTGAGTAATCCTTTGACATAGTATTAAAATATGTATATGTCTCTTCCCCCCCCACCCCTCCTTGTATCTCTAGTATCAGTCCTGAAGTGTCTTTATGAGATGATGAATTGTTGTGTCTGGATTTCAGCATGTCATACAAGTCACAGCCTGATCTTTTACACTGAGAAATTTCTATATCAAAAGTAAGTGTGGTATTTATTTTTGGTTTTAATCTAGATTGTGGGGAAGTTACAGCTATTTTCCATAGGACTCTATTAATCAGGGCAGGAAGACAGAGATTTCAGACTTAATGACTGCTCATATAGAGGCTGAGAATTTGACTAGAACAGGAAAAGATTTGTTTACAAATTTCAGAAGTTTAGTTTATACCAAGATAAATCTGTTTTCCCCTCCCCAACTCAAACCCTTGAAAGCTTTGCAACAATTCAAATTTAGAAAAGTATCAAGTTCAACTTTCAGACACTCACCACTTATCCAAAGTATTCTTCACTTTCAGTGGTCTCTGAATTTCAGTGCGATTCAGGAGCAGCCTTCCTCAGGATTACTGCAGCAGCCCTCTTCTCTGAATTAGGGACAGTGAAATCACTGAATTAAATTCAAAGGCAGCTTTAACTCTTTTATAGTTTTATAGAATTAATGAATAATTAACAGTAAGATGCCAGAATAGCATGACGCTTTGGCTGGAACCCGTGCAATAAATCTTTCCTACCCATTAGAAAACAAACTGCCTCGTATGGCTGCAATACCGTACAAGGGGTCTTTGTTTCAGTCACCACACAACATGAAAAAGCTTTGCTTCCCACATTGGAACCAATAGACATTTGAAATGCAAGTGCCTAAGGCTAGGGCTTGCATTCATATACTCTTACCCCATTACAAGTGATCAGGTGGAGGAACACCCACAGCATTCCATATGCTGTAAATAGCTTTAAACAGAGATGTGTTGGGCCAGTAGTGGTGTGTGTGAGACAATGTGGGGTACGTGCCAGGAGTCAACCCTCTGCAAGATCTTGAAAGACTGGGACATGACATACTCTAAAGTAATAAACTGCTGTGGTTCATACAAAGTTCTTCTGGCTTTGTACTGTAGGGAGGAACTCCATAACACATATTGGAAAAAACACCAGTCAGAACAAGGGTGTAGCAGTGCTGACTTAGCTTTTCCATTCTGAAGGTAAGAAAAGACCACCCTTTGGTATGAAGCTCTCTGTTTTGGCTTTTCTCTGCTAGTAAGCTTATTGCTTTCTTTGAAAATTCAATGTACATTAAATTAGGTCCATCAGCATTTCCTCGAGGACCTTAATAGCTAATTTAGTTGGATTATCTGTAAGATTGAAGCTGCTAAGCTATCCAAGATGCATTAGGTCGAGTGGCAGCAGTACAGATGTGAGTTGGCTGAAACTAAATTCTGGCTAGGATTTGAGGTAACCTTGTTCTGTTAGGGGAGGTGGCATTACTGAGCATGTGATGCTTGGTTTGTATTTCAGGTTATGATTGTTTTGGCAGTTGCTACGGATCCCTTTTGATCCTGTTACATAAATCTCAGTGAAGTTCTCCAAAGATATTACCATCAAATTTGCTTGAGCTAAACATAGGCATCCCTCTCCTGTTACAAGATGCTAATCAATGAAAACACCACTTTTGAGGGCCAGGAAAGAAGTTCCCCATAAGATCCACTAGCATATTTTGTCTAAAAATGTCTTTACACTTTGAACCAAGTAAGTCTTGTTCTTTAGCTCTCTCTAATGCAGTGGCTATAAGGAAACAAAGAGATTCTGTCTTCATTCTCTGGAGTAACAGTGAGGGAGCAAACAGCTGAGTTTCAAACAAATCTTCCATCTCAGATACAGGTGACAAATTAAACCTTCTGGATCTAAATACATTTAACTCACATTTTAAACAGTTTACATTTTAATGGAAACCTTCACGACTTGTAAATGAATCAAAAGTTACTAGATTGTGACATTTAAAATGAAGACAATGCTACTCCTTAGCAGCATCCATTGTTTTTGGAAAGGACTTGTTGATCAGCATGTCTCATAATTAGCATAAGGACAGGAAAACAGACAAGACAAGGCTATAAAGTTGGTACTCCTAGGTTATAAACCATGTTGTGTGTGGTTATGTAAGCTTTGGGGAGATAGAATCATAGAATGGTAAGGTTGGAAGGGACCTCAAGGGTCATCTAGTTCCATCCCCCTGGTGCCCACTCAAAAAGCATGAATTTAACAGTTGTTGAAGAACCCCCCCACTCCATGCAAGAACGAACCCTTCCAGACTAAACAAAACTACCTCTTTGATCTGAAGTCTCCCAGCTTTTATATCCCAGTTTATAAATTTGGCTTTTATCAACTTCAGCAAGAATGTAAAGAAACCATCTCAAGGGCAACTTAAACTCAAGGGTGAGAAACAGATAGAAAACCCCAAGAAATTCTTTGTTAGATACCACACAAAAAAAGAAGTGAAAGGTTTTTGCCCTCTGGAAACCATAAAAAGGACAGAAAAAGTTTAAGTTAAAATGTTTAAGTTAAAATGTGGCTGCTCCCTCCCTGGAGGTGTTCAAGGTCAGGTTGGACGAGGTCTTGAGTAACCTGCACTAGTGGGAGGTGTCCCTGCCTATGGCAGGGGGTTGGAACTGGATGATCCTCGAGGTCCCTTCCAACCTTACCGTTCTATGATTCTATGATTCTAAAAGCTCACAAACTGAAAATTCAGACAGAAGACTTTGAAATTTTAATTTCAAGTTTGAGATTAATTTTTCCATTGTTAGAAAGCTGGAAACAGAAGTGACGTAAACTAGAAGAAGAAGAAAAGAAGAAGAGAACTAGAGAGCATTCAGTGTCAGTAATGACACATGTGAATGTTCATGCAGACGTGAAGATGCAGCTGCTTCTATGCACACAGGCCTCTTTGGAAACACAACCTCAAATTGGAAAGCCAAACTGATGCTCAGATTTTGGTTTACAGAAAAGCCCTACTCTGGCAAAGCAGTAGTTTACAGCTCAGTTTTAAACCCAACTCCGTAGGGCACGTACAGAAATACTGTAGTAGTGAGAGGATCTAGCTTCTCAGTCAGACCCTAGAATTGGAATTTGGTGTCTTTCATGGCTGCATGTATTGCTTTCCTGCCCTGCTAAACCTGCAGCCTGGAGAGAAAATCCAGGACATTGACCATTTTTTTTAGTCTTTTCATCTTAAAATCTCAAAGTTTTCAAATGTAGACTTCAGATCTGACAGACCGGGGAATGATGTACATGAGATGGAGCACACAGGGCAGGAAAAGAATATTGACTATTTAAGAAGAATATTCAATATTTTAAAAGACTATTGAATATTTTAAAATACTTTTTAGTGATTATTTTGTAACAGTGCCTTGGATCAGCTACTGTAGTGTATTTCCCAGTTCTTTGCAAGAGAAAGTGGTTAATAATTACCCTTTGCTGTGGTGACCAGTAGTATGGTTTTAACCATTTTTTCTCATTTACACATGCAGGTCTGGCATGTCATCATTCAGGAAAAATCTTATGAGCCATGAATTTAATGTTAGCATTATGTTAGGGTTATTCCCAACATTACTTTCCATGTAGATTAAAAGTTAGTTAAATCTTTGCCAAGTTATTTCCGGTGAAGTCAGCCTAGCATCCACCTGCCATTTAGTAAATGTTGAATTAAATATTGACAAGTAAAAGCTTTTCTATTGTAAGGTCATGCCCTGAAATAAGATCAGAGCTGCTTCTGGGTATGGGTTCATTCCAGGTAAAAAGGAAGCACCCTCAACATAATTTTTGTTATAAGAAAGGATTATGCCACTAAATGAAGCCCTTCTAGAGTTGGAGTTTTGTCCTCAGTTCTGAAAAAGGCAGAGGTTTTTGTTGAGTGCTGGAGAATACTTTGACATTTCCCAAGATCAATACCTTTGAGCAGCTTCTATTGTCTTCATTAATGCTGTGTGATGGTTTGGGAATTACCTGTGCCGCTATGCTATGCAAACCACCCAGACTAGATTCAGCCGGCTGGAAGTTAAGGACTGAAGCTCTATTTACAGCTCAGCACGATGTACAAGCAGAGATATACACTATAGACAGGAATAGTTACAGAAATACACAAGTTAAATGTAATACAGAAAAACAATACCCATCCCAGAAATCAGAGTCCAAAGGAGGGGCTCACAACCACCCTTCTACCTTCTTTCCACCCTTCTACCTTATGCCAGGGTCTGGTTTATGTGCAAGGTGAGTTTGGAGGATCAGCAAGGAGAGTTAGAAGCAGAGTGATTAGTTGGGTTGCACAGCAGAAGGCCAAAAGACACACCAGCTCCCAGAAAGAGACTCTCTGTTATCTGTGTTTGTGTCCTTGTTTTTATACATCTCAGCAAGCCTATGAGTGAAGTAGACATGACCATTGTTTTCTTTTCACAGCCTATCACCTAATTTTTTTTCATTAAAATATTCCAATTAGCCTCAAAGCAGCACATGCTGTAAGCAAGGAAACTCCTCACCAGGGTACTAAGTGCTTGAAACTTCCTTCTTGTTTCAAGCCATAGCAAAGTTTGCTTCCAGCAGGCAGACATACCCTGACAAACAATCTTTTTGAAAGATCCCTTAAACTGCTAACTGTTCGGGTGAAGTTCCATGTTCTGCCTCACACAGGATCATCTTCATTGAAGTAACGAATCCTTCTAGCCCTAGACATCACTCTTGGCCTGGGTGGAGGGGCAAATGAATAAAATGTCTTTGCATGCATTGTACTCAGCCAGTCTCCAGCTTGCTCAAAACTCCGCTTGCATGGCTTGAGCTCCAGCCCCCTGGGAGCACAAACACTGCTCCAGCCCAGAGTCCACACATTCCTCACAATGTTGAATGTGCCTAAAAAGGATGCAGAGCAATCCCAGAGTAGAAATATATACTCGTGTTGCTTTCTTGTGAAAGCTAGTCCTGGAACTCAAGCTATCAAAATAAACTATGCCAAAATTTGCCCTATCCAACCTGGTCAGTTATTTTAAACAGCCTCAATCCCAGCTTTGTTTCAAGCTGTCAGGCCGTTTAAACTTGTTTAGCTGCACTTTTAAGTCTGCTATCTCATTTTTTCTTCATCTAGGTTAAAAAAAAAAAAAAAAAAAAAAAAAAATTTTTGTGTAAAATTTTTATTCT
>VWZE01008014.1:656830-671313 GCA_013396675.1 Eubucco bourcierii
CTCTACAGATTCTCAAAAAAGTTTTTCATGGAGAGAGTGGTCAGGCACTGGAATGAGCTGCCCAGAGAGGTGGTTGAGGTGGTTAAACACACCCTGGATGTGTTTAAGGGTCGTTTGGATGTGATGCTTAGGGATATGGTTTAAGATGAATCTTGTAGGGTTCTAGGTTGGAGTTGGTGATCCTGAGGGGCTTTGCCAACCTGGATGTTTCTGTGATTCTGTGAAATCTGGCAGGCAGCAGCTCACTGCTTATTCTCTTGAAGGCTAAGTGATAGTACCAAAGTACATCTCCTCAAAAAGTAGGGAAAGATGAACTAATGTGAGAATTGGCTTTAAAGTGTTATTGCCTTAATTTGTGTAATTAAAACTCCAAATGTAAATATGGTAAAATTCCGTGTGTTGTGAACATGGACAGATTTCTCCCACTTGGAAGCACTGGGGAATGAAAGAAAAATCTAGTGAGATAAATCCTCCCACCTCTCTGGAGTTTTAGCTGTGATTTCCAGGGGAAGTTAAATGTCCTTTGTTGTAGCCTTAAAATCTTTACCAAAAAAGTTTCGTCACACTTGGTGGGTTTCGAGTGCGTACACTTAGAGATGAGAAAGTGCCTTGCATTTCATGGGGTTATGAAACACTGGAAAGGCTGATGGCTGAAGTGCCTGCTTTGCATTTCAAAAGCTATTAGGGTCAAAGTCTGTTAGTTATTACCATTTTCAGCTGTTCTGGTGTCAGGGCCCCCAGCACACAGCCTACCCTGGGCTCAGGGCCAGCTTACAGGATGGGTGCAGCCATGGGGAGAACCTCTCTGAACAAGTACCAGCTCTGTTGCCATGCAGGACAACAGGGCAAGGGGATGTTCTTGGCTGTTGTCTTCAGTCCAGGTTAGGCTGATGCAGACCTTTACCCTGATCAATGGGCCTGCCTTGTCCAAGCTCATTCTTGGACCTATCTTGTCATCATGGACTTGTCTGTTGATCACAGGGTTCTGCCTAATGTTGGGTGCTAGCATCATGGGCCTGACTTGAATCTGACCTCTAGACCTGACTCATCACCAGGAGGTTGCACGCAGATCCTCTTGGCTGAACCTGGCAACTGCTACCAGATGATTGGCAGTTAAACAGAGAAACAGTACATAAAAGCATAAAAGGCACAGTTACATAGTAAATTTAGATGTCATGTGGAGCTACAGGCCAAAAAAATGGAGATCACTTCTCAGGTGACTTTTCAGATGACTTCTTCACCCTCCACCAGCAGGAAACCATCAACATTAGGGCCCAGAAGAGCAGGAGATGGGTGAACAAGTGTTAGGGAGAGGAGTAGGATCTGAGGAATGTGTATATAGCATTTGTGACTGCATTGTTATTCATTGTCTGTGATATATAGAGTTGGCTCATAATGACACTTCTAACACTCCAAATACAGTAACAAGTTCCCAAATAACAATGAATTCTCCATTAAAAGAGACTAACTGCAACTGAAGCAAAGACAAATTACAAAACTGTTTTTCTGCAATAAAGTTGCCAGGCTTTGCTCAGGATAGTCAGTAATATTTCTCAATCACCTAATCATTTAGGTAGCCTAATAATTTCTAAAAGTGATTATGTAAGCAAAACAGAATCTTCCAGCAAGGCATTAGAAGGGAAATAAATTTTGTTGTGACATCAAGAGAGTATAAGGTATCTTTGTACTCAGTTTATGGAATAAAAAAGTACCAACAGAAATCCATTATTGTGGATGTTGAGGTGCTTGAATGTGTCCAGAGAAGGGCACCAAGGCTGGTGAGGGGACAGGAGTACAGCCCTACAAGGAGCAGCTGAGGAGCTGGGGTTGTTCATCTTGGAGAAGAGGAGGCTCAGGGGATACCTCATTGCTTTCCACAACTATGTGGAAGGAGGTTGTAACCAGGCAGGGTTTGGGTTTTCTTCCAGGCACCCAGCAACAGAACAAGAGGGGACACAGTCTCAAGCTGTGCCAGGTTAGGTTTAGGCTGGATGTTAGGAAGAAGTTCTTCACAGTAAGAGTGATTGGCATTGGAATGGGCTGCCCAGGGCTGTGGTGGAGTGCCCATCCCTGGAGGTGCTTAAAAGAAGGCTGGGTGAGGCACTTAGTGCCATGGTTTAGTTAATCAGAAGGTGTTAGGTGATAGGTTGCACTCTATGAACTCAGAGGTCTTTTCCAACCTGATCAATTCTGTGATTCTGTGATACTTAAACCCTGAAGGAAGGCACCATGAATTTAGTGAGAGGCTTTTAGCAAGAAAGTTCCTCCAGTGAGAAGACTGCCTACCCTGTAACTGTGTAGGCTTCCAGACTTGTATATACATCTCAGGTAACATAAATCCACCAAATTCACAAATCTGTGTGACACCCTACAATAACCTTTGTTCTGTTGCTACTGGCAGCTACCATATAAGATTTCTTTCCACCTTTTCTGCCTTTCTTGTGTTAAAGCATTTCCCATTGCAGTAACCTTTTTGGCCTATTTGAGTCTTAAGTACTGGCTTTTAAGTTCAGTTGGAGTTGACCTCTGCCCACTCTTGTTGCAATGTGTTGGTTTGGGCTGGGATAGAGTCAGCCAGCTAGGCACAAACCACAACAGTAAGCTGCTGTGGAGTCATGGAAGCAGGACGGTTTGGGTTGGAAGTGATCTCAAAAGATCATGAAATTTCATGGTATAAGCTAGCATATGAAAGGGAGAACACAGATATAAGGGAAGTCATTAACAGCAAAATTGTCACAAGATTATCAGAAGAGCTTAAGACATTTCACGAGGCTCAAGTTTTAGTGTCAATTATACCAGAAGCTGATAGTGACTGAATTATATCCAATGACTGAATCATATCCAAGTCCATGACTCATGCTGTGTATTTAAAAAAAAACAAACCTGGAACACTTCATTACAGCATTCCACTTGGCTGTTGGTTCAAGGGGCATTATTTTCTTGTTAAGACTTATACTGTTAATTAATAAAACATTAACCTGAGAAGAGAGACAGGAATCTATAGGTAGTACACAGCCATCAGGAAGAAGGTAAGTGTTGTGAGCTTATTCCCATACTAAGTATGGAAATAACTGGCAATTGCATAGTAGAGTTTTGGGTATTTTCCTCCTCTCTTGTTTAGGATTGTAAGGAATTCAGAGTTTTAAGTACTTTGCATGACTCAGTCTGTGAAAGGTAATTAATTTTTCCAGCCTAGTGTAAGATGCAAGAAGCAGCTCCCTGAGCAGAAAGGCAAGTTACACAGGTGCTAAAGCACCAAACTCAGTATTGGCTGTACTGCTGAATTTAGTTACCTCTGTATACATGTAATTCAAATGTTAGAGTAATACACAGTGCCACCATTATCTGGGAATTGTATTGCTCAGCCTATTATTGAGTTGTTTTGAAAGGGAGGGCAGATGTGAGGAGAATGTTTGCTTAATAGTGTACTGAGGACAGTCAAATCTAAAGTTGATTGCACAGAGCTGTAGAAAGTCACTTACTGTTTCAAGTGACAGATAAAATTAATTGCTTACACATGAGCATTAATCGATGTAGAAAGGGAAACCTTACTACATGTGCAGTAATGGACTCACAGGCAGCTATTTTAATTTGGAAAGATCTTGAAATCATTGTGGATAGTCCTAAGAAGCTGTCAGGTCAGTTCTGAGGCAGACAGAACAAGCAAAGCATGGAAATAAATCTTAATGAAAATGTCCTTCTTTTGGTACTGATCCAAACTGTAGCCAGCAGTACATTCTGTTATGGACCTTTTCTCTTGCAACAGATCCAGAGAAGGACAGAAATGAGGAATGCTGCTTTGTGAAACTTCCTTTTCAGAACAGGTTTAATGAAAGTTCTTTCCCCTTCACTCCCATCTTATTTGATAATTGCTTATGCAATTTCCACTTCAGTTGTGATACAGTAGATCTTTAGAGTCTCCGGGGGAGTGGGGTCTGACAGCTCCTGGCTGTCTGTTCCTAAAGACCTAGGACAGGAGATATTGTGATAATGTAAAAAGGCATAGATTCTTGCATCTGCTTGGGTTTTGTGGCTGAGGAGTACAACTTGTCAGAGAATCAAATATCACAGTTGTCTGCTTTGTTTTCCTCCCCATCCCAACCTCTCTTTGAGCTGCATGTGCATATTAGGCTTTCTGAGTGTTTTTTGTTCATTGATATTGTGTGACAATATCATTTCCATAACACATCATGAATGAATTAGTGAGATTAAGATAACATATTAATCTTGCTTCTGAAAGAACCTTCTGCACAGCATTCAAACTTCAGCCTAAAGTCTGCAAAAAGCATGACTTGATGTCTTGAAGAAGAGAGCAAACATCTACCCTGTAGTTTAATAACCAATTATCAACAAGTGTTACGACATTAAACCAATGCTGGTTGATCAGCTGCACCTGAACAAGCTGATAATCAGCAAGCAAACACAATAATGATGCTACTGCACTTAGGTTTTCTAACTTTGTACTCAAGATCTTGACAGATGCAGAGAGAAGGGTTGCAGTGGAAGAAGGAAGCACCATCCATTTGTCTAGGCTGAAACTCATGGTGATGTTTGCCTAGTTAGTACAGACTCTGCCAGTCATTTCCCCTTCTTCCCTAGCAGGGTCAACTCTCAAGCAGTTAATAACAGCTGGAAGCTTGCCCAGTTGTATCATTAAGCTGCAAAAACATAACCCAGTGAAGCAGGAACAGTAAAAAGAAACAGCTTGTGTAATTACTGTTGCAAAAGATACACTCAGCTTCTAACCAGCCTGCAAGAAACAGCTATCATCTAGTGTGCCAGAATAAGATAGACAAACTTTTAATGCAGCCAGTGTTGCCCCTGTATGAATTCTTACTGTCTCAATGGAAGCAAAATGATGACATAATACTGTACAGACAACTTCTTTCACAGTAGCTACTGCTGTCATAGCTGTATTGGGTGGCCACAAGCTGTACACTACAGATATGTATGCAGTGTTCATGGAATATTTAGGGTATATGTAACTCCTTAAAATCCTTCAGTGCTAGTGTCAGTTCTGGTATGGTAAGTTCTGAATTTCCAGAGCAGCAAGGTAGTGTAACTGCTGTATTCTGCAGATCTAAGGGACTTGGAAAATGTTGATGATCTCCACTCAGTCTTCTGGGGCTGTTCTTTTGTTACTATGGTTTCCTCTTTCACCTTTCACAGAATTTGGTCGAGGCACAAATTTAATTCCTGAGGCTTCTTAAGCTGCTGTCCCCATCTTACCTTTCCTCGTGTTTCTGCAAGACCAGAACATGATGTTATCTGAGGCTCAGTTCTGCCCTATGGCCTCCACATCCTCATGGCTTAGCTCCTCACTTAATCATTTTGATTATTTGTTTCCCTCCAGGTGAAAAACACTACTGCAGCATCCTGCTGTCTGCAATTATCCTAGACTTAGTTTTGCTTGAATCCCTAGCTTTAACTCTTCAGCTGCTTTCTCAGTGTCTAAGTAATTTATACCTGATCTCAGCTGGAATGGATACATTATGTGCTGGTCCTCTTCCTGAGGACAATACTTCATGCTCACACTTCACCCCAAAATCCACAGGAGATACTAATGTCTAAGACTGTTTACCACACCAGATCCTATGGCATTCAGACCTCTTTAAGTGACCTCTTTCCTGACCTACATTGGTTGATTAAAGCCTAGAATGCTTTGTGGGATGGGATACACCAAGGACAAGATAATCTCTCAAATCAGAGGTTAGACTGCAGTGCACTTACATGCACATCTTTGCCCTGACTCATGCCTTTACACATAGTTCCTCAGAAGCCACAGCCTTCTCTGGCCAGATCAAGACTTGTTTGTGTTATACAAGCTTCTGACTGACCGCAGATATTAGGCACAACAGATTAAACATGATATTATTATTCCTCGGACCTACCTTTCTGTTGTGAGAGGCTGTGTGAAAGTGAATATGAAGAGAACTGACTGCATTTGGGAACTGATCCTCCAAACCTATCCTGATGAAGCTTCACCCCTAAGCTGAAGCAATCTTAACTACTGATACAAATTGTTGTTCTATCCAGATTGCCAAGGAAATGTTTGAAAACCAAAGCAAAGGAGCTTGCAGAAATGAGCAGTGAAAGGGATAATGTGAAAGCTTCAAATGTCTGCAGAGATTGAGAACAAGACCTCACCACTTTTGACCACATGCTGCTAACTTTTCCAAGATCCTAGGAGAGAGAAACCTGACTGTGACTCTAAGCTGCTGTCTTCTCTACAACATGTTCTCTCATGTTTGCAGGGATTTTCTTGAAATACTGACAGCTTGACAGACAGCTTTTAATTTTTATTTCTTTTCTAACTATAGCTGCACCTTTTCAAGGTTACTGTTAGGTGGTTTTGCACGAAATGGAACCATTTGGTTTCTGTAGCAGTGTAGGATGCCTTCAAACCCTTTGTGAGAATGTATGAGTTGATATCACTCCCTTCAAAGTGTTCTGGTTATGACCTCATTCTATCTGCTTCAAATGTTCAAGAGCTCTGAAAAGTTATTTTTAATCCTTCTGCAAAACATTTTGCAATTAAAAAACCCTCATCCTGGGACAGTTTGCTATTAGAGATCCTGAGGGGGGTTTTTCAGCTGGAAATCCATATATCTTCCAATATTACCTATTTGTTCTTTTTTTTTCAACATTTAATTTGAAAAAAAAAAATGTAGCTGTATGACCACAGAAACCCTCGCCTATTTGTAAATTAAGAAGCAATAAAGTAATGAAGCAGTAACATGTTTTTCTTTCCCAAACTATGGTGCAACTCAAAACCCTTCCGTTATAGGAAACTGATTTGACAACTCCCCAGTTAAACAGATCACTAATATTTTCCCTTCTACCCATTGTCTCTTATGTTTGTTCATGAAATTTCTTCCTAGTGAAAGTCCACTGTGAGTCAAAAGCTTCATTGCCCCCTCCACTATAACCCGGGGTTAAGAATGAGGAACAACTACTGCTATGATAAAACAATGACAGAGCCACGACCCTTGGTAGACCTCTTCTGTTTCAGTGCACTGAGGAAGAAAACCACTTACTCCAGTACTTGTCCATTCTTTCTCACATCATTCATGGACTAGTTCTGTCTGACTTGAAAGCTAAAAGTAGAGATAAACTCTTTCCAAACAGTTTGGATTGCAGCCTACCAACAGAAAAAAATAAGTTCATTTCTATTTCTTATCTGCCACTGGGTTTACTATGAAGGACAATTGAAGATTAACTTTCAGTGATTTGCTGTACAATTTTAGAACCTATAATTTGATGTAACATGAGGCTTATTGGGAAATACACACCTCTGAGTTACAGAGAGATAACTGTGTTATAAGGGTCTGGTATTGGACAGTATTGGTCATCTCATTCAACTCAGTGCTATGTGAAACGTTTTGGAAATAATCTCAAACATATATTATCAGAACTGAGAAGCAGATTTAATTGAGAAGAAGATTTTTTCCATCCTTTGATTTTCTCCATACAGGCACCTCCCTCCTCCTCTTCTCCCAGTGCTCTCTCGCCAATGTGACTGAGCAACACAGAGCAAATCTCACCTTTGGGCTCAGGACCAAAGCTCTTCCTTAGTGTGGGGAGGAAAGGAAGGGGTAAAAGGTGAAAGGAAGGAGTGAATGGGGAATAAGAGATTGGCATGACAGGAATTTATAGGGATATTATGACTAGGAGCCTGGGAGGTATCAGATCTTGCTACCAAAGGAGCAAACAGAGCTCCACAGAGACATTGCATCAGCTGCCTCTCCTTTTTCCTGCCAGGGGTACTGAGAGAGTCAGGCCAACAATTGCAGATATCTGAGGCTAATGGACATTTGGATTTTGTACACATTTTGGCTCATGCTCTTGTATTACAGCTAAATCCATTCACTGGATAGTCTCCAATGTGAGAGACAACTGCATACTGGCTGGTTCTCAGTCTAACTTCCAGCTTTGCAGCCTCAGAACTCTTAATGTACGCCTTACTGTAAGTGGACATTTTAGCTCTTCCAAATAAAGTATTTTTGAGCTGTTATGTGCCACTCCAAAACACTGGGGACAACCAAGTAGACCATTAATGCACAAACACACAGAAACAAATATTCAAGCAAACCTATGGACTCCACCTCTGGCTTTGCCAGCTGTTACCTCCTGCCTCAGAGGACAGATGCCCCAGAAAGCACTTGCAGGAGAAAGGTATTTTATAGACATTTTTAAAATTTTGAAGTGAAAATTTACTCCAAAATCAATTAACAATAAATGTATTAAAGAGAGATGAGTTTGTTTTTCTGTTCCACTTGAGTGTCTTCAGTCTGTGGTCTTTGCCTGCCTTGGACATTCTGTGCCCAAGCAAAGGGCATTTTCCAGTATTTGTTTTCTTCTATCTTAGGACTCAAAGATAGTGGATAAAGAGAGGTACAAGATACAGAATCTCAACTTAAGCCTACAGAACCCCTCAATGTTTTTCAGAAGAGTTTAGTTTTTTCCTCCATGAATTACTTCACCAGCAATAACATTATATTAACACTCAATTAGGCCCCTTGATTAAGGAGCTCAAACACCCCCCCACCCCCCCACCCCGAAGAACATTATGGTGCAAAAGTTCCCCGAATCTGCTGTCCTGCCTTCCAGTTGAGAAAATATCCTTTACAGTTATAGAGTGTATTTGGATCTAAACTAAATCCCATAGGATCAAATGGAGAAATTACCATTAAAAAATATTTAAGTAGCTGTCTCAAATACAAAGATACAAGAGTGCCCACTTACCTACTACAAGTTTCCACATACATTACTGCACACTTTAACAAACCACCATACCTACTCCCTTTTTTCATTAGATCCCTCTGTTTTAAGACTCTTTCCTTGTATATCAGAATGCTTATGCCAGATCCCCAGGCTCAGAATTTGTTCCAAGGAGCTGAAACTCTCCATGATTTTTTTCCCCCCTTTTTCTATAATGAGCTTTTTACTGTGAAATTTGTGATACAGCTACTTGCCACGTTAGCATATGATTAATCTATACTTACATCAATTCAAGAAAGCATTAGAGAATTTGTTGCTCCCAGGAATGCTGTGGTTACAGAACAGCGTCTTCATAAGATAAAAACTGTAGCATTACATGAACAGACACCTCTTAATCAGAAGATTTCCCTCAAAAACAAACGTTTTGTGAATCAGTAAACAGATGAGTGATTGCTGGGCATCTTCTGCTGTGCTGGCACTCAAGAAAAGAGATGAAAAGTACTCTTCCTTCTCTCCAAGTCAGCAGCAAGGGCTCCAGACAGTATTAGGAAAGACAGCCAACCTCCGTGTTTGCAAGTGGAGGGGAACTTCAGTCAGTGCATGGCTGGTGCAGGTGGGAGGGAGGTGTGTCTGCATCCCAATGGGCTAAGAACTACCAAGGTCTCACTGTCCCCAAATAAATCGTGCTCACCGTGCTCATAAATGTGCTCACCAAGAGAGTTTGTCCCAGGTCTTGCACATTTGCTCCCTGCATAGTGGTGATAAGTAGCCTTAGGTTCTCAGGAAGGAAAAGCTGAGTGGTAAGGAACAAAGTCAGCTAGCAGGTGAAGAAATGCACAGCAGCTAAACTAATCTATTGGCTTAAATATTAAGCAATTAAGAGTACTAGAATGAAGATGAAAGAAGAAAGATCAGCATAAGTGCTTAGACAAAGCATGCCTATTTGCCTTTTCTCATTAGTTTTCCTGTCAGTCAACCTGCTTTACTGCAGCAAAAGCCTTCAAAGGGCAATAACACCTATCTTAGAAGGTCTTCAGGCTAAGACCACAAGGAACAATTTCCTGTATTAGTTGTGAAAACATTAATGCACATTCATTTAAAACTCCAGTTCTGTACTTGCCATTCTCTTACCTTACAGAGAGTTCTGAGGCAGACACAAGCTGAGTATTTAAAGACTGGGCACAACTAAGGCATTCAGCATTTTATAGCTTCAGTCACATGGACGTTAAGAAGTGAATTAAATTTGATGTTGATTTCAGACTCTAGTTGATTCTGTCAGAATTCTTTGCAAACCACTGTCTTTCACTGCCTGAGCTTCACTGGAGCTCACAACTACCACAGAGATTAGCAACTTCCACAGGCTCAGCACTACCCAGCCAAAGTGACCACACACTGCTTGAATAGGCACTGACAGAGAACACACTGTTGTAGTCACATTAGTGCTTCACTTCAGGGTCTAACTGTGCTTCCTCTAACATCTGACAGATCTTCTGGCCTGGATCCAGGAGACTGTAATAGTGGTGTCAGTAACACTTACGGGTGATATACCCTTTCTCCCAAAGAGCCATTATCACCAATATTAAATATTTACATAGTAGTGACTACAATCTCCAGGGTTAGCATTCTGCTTCATGATCTGGTAGATAAATAGTGTCTTGGTAGGGAATTCACATCACTTTGGATGGAAGAAGAGGGGAACAACAAACAAGCAGAGGCAAGAAGACAGTTATTCGTGAAACACACGTGCATCTCATCCTGCTGGAACCTCTTGACCACCTCAGCATAGAAGTCTTCCAAAATGTCATTGTTATTCCAAAGTGAATCTTTGCAGCCAGTATTGAACAGTTACACTAGGTTTCATGACTGTGACTGAGCCCTGAGGAGTTTGTTCCTCAGGACTATGCAGACACTGTAAAAGTAAACCATGTGCAATGGACAAGAGAATAACCTTATGGAGTTCAGCAAGGGTAAGTGCAGGCTACTTCACCTAGGGAGGAATATCAGCACAAGTTGGAGGCTTACTGCCTGGAAAGCAGCTCTATGGAAAAAGACCTGTGAGTCCTGGTGGGCAACATAATGATCATGAGTCAACAATGTGTGCCCTTGTGGCCATGAGGGACAATGGTATCCTGGGATGCATAGAGAAGAGTGCGGCCAGTAGGCAGAGGGAGGTGCTCCTCCCCCTCTACTCTGCCCTGGTGAGGCCTCATCTGGAGTACTATGCCCAGTTCTGGGCTCCCCAGTTCAAGAAGGACAGGGAACTGCTTGAGAGAGTACAGTAAAGGGCTAGAAAGATGATTAGGGTTTTAGAACATGTCTTATGAAGAAAGGTTGAGGAGCCTGAGGCTTTTTAGCCTAGGGAACAAGCTTTTGAAAAACATCGCTGAAGAGGGCATCAAAGCTTCTTCTGCAGCTACATGTCCATGGCTGCCTCTTTTTGTCAGGTTTGGACATAGCTGCTGCATTAGACATGCAGTAAGTATACATATTCAGAGAGCTTCTCAGCATGCTCAGAGCAGATTCCTGATTGAGACTAGAAAAGTGATCTCCTCACTATAGTCCAAACGGAGCATCAGGACTACTGCAGAAGCAGGAGATGCCTAGAGAGAATTATGTGCTGTACTTAGGGCTATCAGCCTCACACAGTTGAGTTTAAAATTAAAGCTGTCTGGGCTTTTATAAGGTCAGTTTTGAATGTTTCAATTTCATCTAAATCTTGCATTGAACTAAACCTAATGTGCCAAATAAACCCCTCTATAATCCTGTTAATCTGCAGTCACTAACTGAGGATCGTTCCAGCCTGGAGCTGGATTTGCAGGAGATTAGAGTGGAGAGGCTCCAAACTGGCTCAGAGACAAGAGGCAGCGCTAGGCACATCAGACCACAGCAGCCCAATGGCCACACAGCTGCACACAGGGGAGGGCATGGCACAGACCCAGACATCAAGACCTCACTTTTCGCTGTGGGGTTGTACCAGCTCACTGTGCTGGTATGGGATTCTCAGCGCTGCGCTCCCATAATCAGTGTAGAGGTATCTGCAGGTAGGGAAGAAACCAGGCTGAGCACAGACTGCACTGAAATAAGTCTTAAGAAGTTTTCCTATTAACAAGACAAAATGGTGAAAGGGTTGAGCTAGAGTGGTATCAAAAGATGCTCAACTCCCATTAGACAAGATAAACCAAGCTTAGATCTATCCCAGAAGGGCACGAGGGAACAAGGTAAAAGTATTCCACCCATCTATTAATCTCTGATCTTGAGACACAGTGTGCCAGCATGCATGGCATCTCTTGTATGAGCATGGCTTCTGTGTGGAATTGCATGACAGCTTAAGCCAGAGACTGAAACTTTGATGAAATAACAGAAGTTTTGTGGACCACAATTCTAATTCAAGTATGTTTGCAGTCATCGATCTTTATTTTTCTACATGTATCCAAACCCTTATTCTGAGCCAGAACAAGTATGGAACATGGACTAGGAGATAAATGATAACACTAGAAGACAAGTCAAAATCCAAACCTGGTTTCCATTTATCATATTTATGTTCTGACTGTCCTTCAAAATAAACTTTTCTTTTCAAAAGCTGTGTTAACTATGCGCAGAGACTTACTAGAAACTGTAAAGAGCACAAGCTACATTGATTATTTCATAATTCAATATTTCAGTAACAGATGTTCTGCTCCTTTCTATTAGCCTTTGCACTTTTCATTCATAGAATGAGAATGCTTTAGGTTAGAAGAGACCTTTAAAGGCCATCTAGTCCAACTCCCCAGCAGTGACATCTTCAGCTAAGTCAGGTTACTCACAGTCCCATCCAACCCAAACTTCAATGGTTCTAGGGGTGGGGCATCCACCACTTCTCCAGGTAACCTGAGCCAGGGTCTTCTTTCTCTCTAAATCTCCCATTTTTAAGTGTAAAACCATCACCCCTTGTCCTGTCACAACAGCCCCTGCTAAAAAACCACTTGCCATCTTTCTTAGGGTTTCCTTTTAAGTAGTGAGAGGCTGCAGTGAGGTGTCTCCAGAGCCTTCTCTTCTCCAGGCTGAACAACTCCAGCTGTCTCAGCCTTTCCTTGTAGGAGAGATGTTCCATCCTTTGCATAATTTCTGTGCCCCTCCTCAGGACCTGCTTCAACAGCTCCATGTCTTTCTTGCTGCTTCTAATGAAGGTTATCTGCACCTAAACCAGAGTTCAGTCTTGCATGAGAAGTTCCTGTTCTAGCACCCCTCTCTGAACCTACCAAAAGCAAGCTAGTGTGAGCCCTAGCTCTACTGGACTAGATTATGTTAATAGACACACTCCATTATGCATAATTCAATGAACTAAGATTTTGTGGAATAAAATTATGCCCCTAGGATTTTATGGTAAATGTTAAATTTTATTGAAGATTAAATTGTGGTTAATTATTTGTCTCAAAGGATGGCACTTGTGGGGTTCTGATTGCTCATGCAAACAACCACGGTGTCTGTTACACAGCAGCAGTAACAACCAGAAATCTGTCCCAAGGAAAGATCCTTCCTGGAAGTTGTGCAGGTGCTGTAGGCAGGCCAAGCAACAACCATTTCATAGCTTTAAGGTCTGTTACAAATAAGGTTGAAAAAAAAAGTTTACCATTGCTTAACAACAAGCAGCACTGTGGTGTTTGAGTGACGTGGTTTAGCACTAGGCTTGGTTTGATTCAGTGATCTTAAAAGTACTTTCAAGTCAAAATGATATTATCATATATCTCTCTCTCCTTTTATTTTTTTTTTCTTTCCCTAGAAACCATATCCTGAGTAATTTGAACAGGATAACAGATACAAAGTTCAACATACAAATGGAAAAAAGACCTGGAACATGAGGTGTGTCAAGACAACTGTAGCTGAGATGTTTAAAATATAAGAAGTTATGCACACCCCGTAAGTTAAACCCTAGTCTGCAATACAAGACAAACCCCTGATATGGTGACATCTAAATGAATACAAGGGGGCAGTGTTAGTCAGCCTGTAAAATGTCTGGCCACAGAAGCTCTAAACAGATCACAACCCATGCCAGCATGCCACATGTTCATACAGTTGAAAAGAGTACAAAATAAGCACCCATCTCCCACCTGCACACATATATCTATTAACATTCTAGCTCAGAATGCCCCAGTTCAACTCCCCCAGCTTGTAAAATACATAAATATATGAGTAAAAGGCACTTACTTTACTGGATGTAGTCATCTACTTACTAAAGCCTTCATTTGGGCTGAAATTTATTTCACTCATTCTTCCAACAAGTCTTCAGTTTCCCCTCTTCAGCACTGCCAACCCTCTTTTATAGTGCTTGTCCTAGGAGTGTTAGTCCATCCTTAATTCAGATAAACTGACTAATTAAACAAAGCAGTTCAACTGCATTCCCTCTGCTCAGGTGTTCCTGGAAGGGGAGGAACTCTTAATCTCCCTCTGAGAGGAGGTTTCACACCTAGTGGCTGTGGGGAGAAAAGAGCTCGATTTCCTTGACAATTCTTCTATGGATATTGTTCTTGGAAAAAAAACAAACAAGCAACACAACAAAACCAAACCAACAAAACTCCCCAAGCAAAAAAGTCAAGACAAACAAATGAAACTAACCCCCTCAAAACCCCAACCAACCAGCAAACCAACCAAAAACCCCCTCAACCTCACATTAATTATATTGAATTTAAAGCAAATCCAACAGACAAAAATGTGGTTTATTCAGTATTTCCCAAAGTTCTCTGATTTCAAACCCAGCAAAACTGGGAGGAAGGGAAGGGAAGGGA
>VWZE01008014.1:671399-740735 GCA_013396675.1 Eubucco bourcierii
GAAGGGAAGGGAAGGGAAGGGAAGGGGGGGTATTGATTTCTGTAGCAACATGCTAAGGCGATCTTGAAGTATTTTCTAGTACATCTTATATTTAAGCATTGGTCTATGGTAGGCTTTAGCTACTCTGAAATATAAATACAGATCTTTAAACTCACACAAACCAGAGAAATTGCCAAATCAGCTTGTCAGAGAAAAAATATAGCTCTGAGATCTTTTAATTCTTTAGTATTCCAAGAGATGTTTATATGAGCAAGCATCGGTCTTAAAATGTGATTACAGGCGAAAGCCTAATGGCACCCTAGACTGTAAGTCAAGAGAAGTGGTAATGGATGATGACCTGGCATTTTGTGGTGCTGCCTTTGCAATTCTCTGTCAAGCTTTGGGTCCCCCTGGGACAGGAGAGAAAGATGTGCAATGAGAGCTTAGCTGAGAGCTGCACGGCTGCTCAGAGTAGCAGCCATGTAGTATCCAACACAGTAGTAGAGGCTGAGGGAGCTCCAGACTTGTTCAGTCTGGATAACAGAAGAATTAGGGGTGAGTATAATTTCTGTCTTCCACTTCTTGAGCAAGTGGGAGGTAAGAAAGGTGTAGCCAAACTTTTCTCCTGCCTCCAGGTGCCACCTGGGAGACCAAGAGTCCTTGATCCAAGTGTTTATCCCTGGGTCTAGTAGTAACCCCTCAGACTGACACAGTCCCCAGTAAAGGTTGAATCTTCTGATTTACAGATGATCTCAGGTGTGTAGTTGACTGACACAAACAAGCAGAGGCACAGAGTCTTCAGATGGAGTTTTTAACATTCTATTGGCTTGTGTTTTGAGGACAGAAACAAGAAAGCAAGGGTCATTCAGAAATGGTCCTATTTCCAAAAAGCAATGGCCTTCTTTCTGTTCACCCTTCACATCTCATTCCACTCTTGAAGCTCAGAAAAACCAGATCCTCTCTTCTTCATCAGGCTGCTGTAAGCACAGCAGAGCTCCTCCACTGAACTTTTGTCTGGCTGAGGACCAAATCCTCTTGTTATTTTTTTCCTCTTTCTTGCCAAAGTCTTTCCATGCAAGATGTACTCCTTTCTCTTCTAACAACTAGATTCTTTGTTCAGATCCTGATAATGTTCTATTGCTTCAAGGCCTTTTCTGAGAGGAAAAAAATTTTTTTTCTGATTTGTGCCAACTCCTGACAACTCAGGTACTTTGCTGGTCATGGTGCAATTGTTAATAAATCTGTTTTGTTTTGGTTTTTTTTTTTTTCCCCTGCAGTAGGAGAAAACTATGACTATGATTATGCTACCCATTATGACTGAGGCATCATCCCTGCATGAGGCTCTTATGGAGTTCATAACTAAAGGAGAATTTGGGGAGTGAGGGAAATATAGAAATGTAAACAGATATTACTGTAAATCCAGTGGCAACTGCAGACTTCTTTTACATACCAACTCAGCAGTAATACGAGGGAATCTTTGCCTGTCTCTGTGTTCTAGTTTCAGGAGACACATTTCCTTCCTGAGGGCTGCTGTACTCTTTTTTCCCAACTCCAGCTTCTGGGCAAAGAAACAGAAAAGTGCAGTCAGTTCTCAGCTGGTGCAACAGGCTATGGGAGTTATCAAGAGCTAGCACAAACTACAGTAGCTATTTCTGTCACTTTTTACTGGGTTCAGACCCAGGCACTCTTGAATATGAACTTTCATCAACTCATATCACAGCCTTTTAAAAGCAGATTCAGAAATGTGATAGTTCAACATTGTGCAATTAATATAATTTGGTGTGGACTCTCTCACTCCACCTTAAAATAAAATAGATAGAATCATATGTTTCTTGGTTGTAGAATAACTCCTCCTAAATGACAGGAGTTGCCTGCAGTTTCTAGGGCAGAAGTTACACTATATAAAAGTGAGGAAAGTACTCACACTGCTACCTGTTGACCTTTTCATAGGTGTTGATGTTCAAATGAGAATCACAGGATAATAGAGTGGATTAGGCTAGAAGGAACCTTAGAGATCATTCACTCCAACCTCCCTTCCATGGCAGGGACACCTAGGCACAGCTGCTCCAGAATGTCTTTGAACTCCAACCTGTCTTTGAACACCCCCAGGGAGGGTGTTCATAGCTTCTCTGGGCAACCTGTTCCAGAGTTCTGTCACCCTCATACTAAAGAACTTCTTCCTAAGATCCAGTCTAAACCTACTCTCCCTCAGCTTAAAACCATTCCCCTTTGTCCTGTCTCTAGACACCCTTAAGAAAAATCCTTCTGCAGCCTTCCTATAGGATGCCTTCAGGTACTGGAGCCTTCTCACCAAAGCCTTCTCTTCTCTAGGCTGAACAACCTTATCTCCCTCAGCCTATCTTCATAACAGAGGTGTTCCAGCCCTTGGGTCATTTCTGTGGCCCTCCTCTGGACTCACTCCAACAGCTCTGTGTCCTACTTATGATGGAGATACCAGAACAGAACATGGTGTTGAAGGTGGGATCTCACAAGAGCAGAATAAAGAGGAAGAAGTATACTCCTGAAGCCAGCTAGCAATGAACTAACAAATTTAGAAAGAAAAGTCACTGTCTTTTGTTCTCTCTCACCATTTAAATGTGCTTTCAAACACACTGCACTCAGCAAAGGGCCCACAGGTGCAGGTCTGACACAGAACAGAAGAGGATCAAAGTGTGGAAGTCTATCTCCAGAAATAACAAAATTATTCCTCCTCTAGTTCAGCTGCTGAGTCCATTACTTGAGATGATAATGCCAAGCACATTTCACTGCAATGTTGCTGGAAGAAAGTCCAGGTGAGAGATTGGAGTATTCTACAAGCCCTAGCCACAGAAAGCTGCCATCCCTGGGGGTGTTCAAGAAAAGACTGGATGAGGCACTTAGTGCCATGGTCTGGTTGATTGGCTAGGGCTGGGTGATAGGTTGGACTGGATGAGCTTGGAGGTCTCTTCCAACCTGGTTGATTCTATGATTCTATGAAATTTTCCCCAGAATGAAATTCTCTCCATTAATATACATTTTTATGTTCTGCTTGTCTTATAATAACAAGAAAACACTTTGGTTGTTTCCTGTATCCTAGAAAGCATGCCAGTCACTGTGCCACACTCTGTCTTCTGGAGACAAGAGAGAGTTGCCATCATAATTTCCTTCTGGATGTCTGGAAGTTGAGTCCAAATGCACATGTTTTCAGAAATTTGCAATTTGAAGAAAAGAGTACCAGTGTTCCTGATGAATTCCACAAAGCAGATGGAGCAATCCAGGAAATTTAAATAGGTCGTGTTTTAAGCTGGGTTTTTTTAGAGCTAAGAATACCAAACCTGAGGGTGAACAGGTAGAGCATGACTCTGTATCCATCTCCACTACTTTCCTAAGGGCACTTCCACCACTGTACCTGTCTTGAATTTCCTTCCTCTTAGAGTAAACGACACAAAGAGCAAATACAAACATCAAAGAGACAAAAAGCAACCACTCCTTTTTGCCTGGATTAATATAAAGACCACAGACTGCTTTCAGGAAACAACTACCTTTGTCTTATACACCCTTGAACCTCCCGCAGCTGTAGATCCTAATGACATCAAGACCCTCTGACTGGCTTTGACCCATGGATCCTCATCTAACCAGCAACCAGGTCTTGCTTCATTTCTCTTCCTCTTCTTCCAGTTGTTAATGAGTTAACACTTCCTGAATTGTTACTAATATGTATTTCTCCCTCTTTCTATACATTCACTCCAAAAGATAAGCTGTAAGCCAGGAAATACAAAGTCCTCCTGGGAAAGGAAGTAGGGAGAAGAGCAATCGGGGAGAAGAGCAATCAAGGAGAAGAGCAATCAAGAGAGTTTAGAGAAAGCACATTAATAAGCAGAAATGGTTTGGAATAGTTCCTTTCCTGGTCCACTTCAACTGCCTGTTTTTTTAAACACCAGAAGAGTTACTGCTTTAGTGAAAGTAAATAGCAAAAAAGATGTGGTGTTTGCCCCTATTTTTAAGAATGGAAACATTTCTTGTTGGTTTGGTTGTTTTATTTTTTTTTAATTTGTTTGGTTTTCTGTCTGCATTTTGATCTTTTTTGAAGTGCCTTCTCACATATGTTGAGCACTCAGAGAAAATCATAGTTCAGTTAAAAAACAAACCAACTCCCAAACAGACAAACAAAACATGTTAAGGTTGCTGGTAAGGGTTTCATCATTTTTGTACTAAGATCTTTTATTAAACTTCCCAAAAGTCACACCTAGCTGGGTTCATTTTTTCCTGTTTACAAGTGGACCTTTTAAAAGTGGGATACCCATTTAAAAGTAATTTTAAAGGCCTGTGGTAATTTCCACAGAATTAGCAGGTCAGATTTAATCACAAGGTTTCAAAGCTGAGTGCTGCTGGCCGTGAAGCATGGGTAGAGAAGATAGAAATATATTAATTCAATGCACAGTCTTCTGGTGAAGCCCCTGTTGACTCATTAATGAAGATTAAATCTACCCTCACATCAAATACTGCATGCTAGGGCTTCCTTACTGTTCTCAAAGTGAAGTGCCCAACAGCTCAGCTCTGCAAGGAAATGCCTTCATCACAGCCTGCAGCAGTTCAAAGGCTGAGTTTGCCCTTTGTGTCTATTGTCAATTAATTTGAGCCATTTTCTAGAAAAGGAGAGCTCTTGACCTGTTTGGAACTGTAGATTTACCTTTTGCAACAGTTCCTTGGAGTATCCTGATTCAGCTTTCCTTCTGCAAGAGAGAACAATGGATGGATGCTGTGCCACAGCTACAGCAGCAGGACTCCACTTGGTGAATCAACGATTTGCAGTGGATAATGAAATGCAAATTAATGAAAATCAGATGACTTCATATGAATACTGGACCCACTGACATGAAGGGACATCTTACTGGCATCAATTACTGTTATGAATCCCATACAGCTGAAGGTCACAGTAGTGCAGTTGGCAGAGGTTAAGGCTAACACATACTCTCCTGACCTACTTGCAAAGGAAACCTCTGTTGCAAAATTAATGATGCTTTTTAACCTATAATCTACCTTGGCACTGTCACCACATATTTCACCTCAATACTTGTCTTAATCTTGCTGTGCCATGGTTGATGCTACAGCACTCCAGATTTCTGTTGCCACTTATTCAGAAGTAGGACCTCAAGGTTGCACTCCACTGTTATGTCTTTGAGACAGGTGAAAACCAAGATGTAAAACTTTTTGCTTTAGAGAAGCACTTTTGGGTGTTCTTTGTTGTTATATGTAGGTATATTTATATATCTATATTTATTATATTTAGATATATTTTAATATCTATACTTACATATTTTTAGATAGATAGATAGATAGATAGATAGATAGATAGATAGATAGATAGATATTTATTAAGGGCTGCTTAAGAAGAATTCATAATAGTGACAGCAGGACTCCAAATAGTTGTTTAATATATATATATGATAACCTACAAGATACTTGGACTTGTAAAGAAGACAGGCTGATCTCTTCCAGAATGAGCAGAGCATCAGGGACCAGCAAAAATGCCCTGTCCTTGTTAGTCACCAAGCTGCAGGTGAATCAAACCATACTTTGATTCTGTTGGGAAAATATTCTTGCAGAATCAGAATTGTTTCAGTTGTAAAACGCCTCCAAGATCACTGAGTCCAACTATTGACCATTGAACATTAAGCCATGTCCCAAAGTGCCATATCTACATGGGTTTTTTTTAACACTTTGAGAGAAAATGACTCGACCACCTCCCTAGACAGCCTGTTCCAATGCCTGAAAGGGAAATTTTTCTTAATATCCAACCTATACCTCCCATGGCACAATTTGAGGCCATTTCCTCTTATTCTGACACTTGATATTAGGGAGAAGAGACCTACCTCCATCTCACTCCAACCTCCTTTCAGGGAATTGCAGAGTGCAATAAGAGCTTTTTTCAGCCTCCTTCTCTCCAGTCTAAACAACCTCAGTTCCTTCAGCTCCTCCTCATAAGACTCTTCACCAGGCCTTGCACCAGCTTCAGTGCCCTTCTCTGGTCCTGCTCCACTAATTCAATGTCCTCCTTGTAGTTTAACTCCTTTCTCATATTCAATATTCAAGGCTCATGAAGGCAAACTTCAGTGTTGAAATTAAAAGGAAAACTCACGGATGAATGTCAGGAGGAAATACTTAAGCTGCTGTTATGATGTTCTAGACATGATCCAGTCAAAGTCTTGAGCAACTGACTGTAGGTAGCCCTGCTTGAGCAGGGAGATTGGATAAGATGACCTCCAGGGCTTCCTTCCAATCTCACCCACTCTATGACTGTGTAGATATTATACATATTAAAAGATAATAACTGTTTTAAAAAGTCAGGTAGTTTCAATGGATGTGACAAAGCTATTGTGAAAAGGAAGCAAACACTACAAAAAAATTTCCTCTGTGTTTTTTACTTGATCAATGATTGTGTTCCTTCAATTTTTTGTTATTATAACTTGACTCAAATTAACTTCTGGCATCTTAGGGGATTCTACACCAGCTGATTCCTTCTCTAGCAGTTTGTTACAGGCTCAGGGAATCTCCTGTGATAAATACAAGTTAGTTCTCCAGTGCTGGTGCTTCCAAGGGGAAAAGACAAAAATATTCTGTCACATCCTTTATTTCAGTTATTCAAAATATTGTTATTCAAAGGAAAACATCTTTAGTCAATGAAAAACTTAGATTTATTCATTGATTTATTAAAAAAAAATACTTTTCCCATTTATACAAAACCCCCTTTAGTAAAATCAAAAGCATTCTTAGTCAGCAAAAAGCTCATATATACATGTGCCAGGAAGGCATGCAACTTCTTCATGGGTGGGTGAATCCAGGGTGAAGAGATGTGCGAGATCTTCTTCCTGAGCTTGGAACTTGAGGTTCCGTTTATGTCCTGGCTCTTAATGTGAGCTGGAATCACCTTCTTCCTAAATTAGAGCTGCTGCCTGACACGGTTACACTGTAGGTGTGCTGCTCAATAGCAGGGAGAGGCAGCAACCTAAAGCACTGTACTGACTGTAACTGTAGCATGGGTTTGGTCTGTCCCAGTTAGCCCATTATGGACCCAGTTTGGAAGGCAGCAGACTGCAAGGACCATTCCCAATAGACATTATGGACAAAACAGTGCCAGGGTTGCCTTCTCCACCCTACACCGTCCTCTATCATTATCCTAACAGACTTTGCACCCTCAAGTGACTCCTGAAGGCATGCAACACACCCAGGTCATGTCATGTTATCAAACTATGCCCCTGTTGGGTTGCAACACAGCACTTGAGTTGTTTCAGACACGTCAAACTCAAAACTGTGCCTTAGGAGCCCAGAAACTCTATTGCTCAGGAGATGTACAAGTCCAAGCACTACAAGGTGTGGATGAGAATAAATCTTCCACTTTGACTCTGTTTTATCTTCCAGTATGTAGCTGGCCCTGCTTTGTATGTATACAGCCATGAGGTCTTCAACCTCCAGACTTCTTGTGCTTGGTGAGAGCAAGGAATAATATTTCTGCTGGGGCTAGAGAGAGAGGTCAGTCTTATTCAGCAGCAGAAAAGGGTGTAGTTCTATCACCTGAAAACATAATATGTAACAAATAAGACATTCCTGAGTGAAATTTAAATGCCTTTGACGTGCATCAAGCCAAATTTGATGACCTAATAGTTCCTTCTGACCTTAACTTTGGTGAGATATGCCACCCAGGGACATGTCTCAGCAGGGGTCACTGGGAAACAAACAACAGCCCACAGAAAAATGCCCTGAATTGTTTCCTTCAGCAATTTTTTCAGCATGATCCATTGCTGTCTTCTCAGGTAATAAATGACAGGAGAAACCTTTTCTTGTCTAGGAAAGGAAATGATCACATTTATGAGGAAAAAAAAGTACTGAGACAGCACTGTGATGAATAAAGTAACAGCAACATAAAATCAAGCAAAATTTTCCCATAAAATCTGCTGACATTTAGCAGTGGTTGTAAGGTAGCTGTTATCTGAGGTGTAACGTGGTGGTACGGATTGCAAAAGAGACGTGGAAGCTGCGATGGTGTTGCACAGCAAACAGGAAATTGTTCCACTTACAGCTCACAAAGAAATAATAATAATAAAAAAATCTTCTGTGATCAAATAAAGCTGACTAACCCATCAAGAGATCATCAATTGCACTTGATGAATGGTCCGTTCCAGTGTGCAGAGCACGACTCTGGCAAAGCGTCGTACTGGCAGAGCACCAATGCTGCCGAGCTCGTGAGGCAGGCATGGGTGACTCAGCACCGGCGCTAGGCTGCTCTTTGAAAAAAACCTTTGAAACCAGACCTTTCCTGCTGTGGGTGGCAGGTGGGCACACTGCTAGCACATCTCTAAAGGGCAGTCCACCCCAAATACAATGTGGCTGTTGGTGGACGTTTGAGCTCTGGTTCTGTTGAAAGGGCGAGTATTAATAACAAAGGAGACAGACAACGGAGCAAAACAAGGAGTCAAAACTCATGCAAACCAGTTCCACGTGCTTTCAACAGGACATAGTGCACTAGCACCTCCTGGTCATGAAAATACATCACTTGGAAACTGGATGTCATGCATTACCCAACAAGGGACAAACCCATATAAAAATACAGGAAGAAGATTTTTAGGTGCAGAATTTCAACTTTTAATTGTTCTTTTACAGTACACCTCCCAGTAAGTGCATTGTTTTTACTGCAGGGCTTGCCAGATCCAGGTGATGGGGAACTCACCAGCTGAAGAGTTTTAAACCATTGTCTTCCACCTAAAAGAGAAGCTGAAATACAACTCTCTCTAAGAGGCTATTTGTTTAAGATCCTAGTTTCTATGGAGAAATCAAACCACTGTGAGTTAAGACAATTATGATTTATATAGTAATCGCTCCCAGAAGTGTAACATGTTTTATGGTGCCATCATAATCTAATAACCTAAAGTGTAATGATTTAATGTGAACTTCACAACCCAGTGCCAGAACAGACAGACAAAAGCAATGAAAACTGGGAAGGCAAACTCACCATTCTGCAAATAATCACTTGAAACCAGTCTTACATTTCAGCATTTCTTCTCTCCCCCTGAAAGGACACTGAGATGCTGGAAAGTGCTTAGAGAAGGGCAACAAGGCTGGTGGAGAGCCTTGAACACAAGTCCTTTGAGTAGCTACTGAGGGAGCAGGGGTCTTCACCCTCCATCAGCAAGAAACCATCAACATTAGGGCCCAGAAGAGCAGGAGATGGGTGAACAAGTGTTAGGGAGTGGAGCAGGATCTGAGGAATGTGTATATAGCATTTGTGACTCCATTGTTATTCATTGTCTGTGATAAACAGAGCTGGCTCATAATGACACTTCTAACATTCCAAATACAATAACAAGTTCCCAAATAAAAATGAATTCTCCATTAAAAGAGACTAACTGCAACTGAAGCAAAGACAAATTACAAAACTGTTTTTCTGCAATAAAGTTGCCAGGTTTTGCTCAGGGTAGTCAGTAATACTTCTTAATCACCTAATTACTTAGGTAGCCTAATAATTTCTAAAAGTGATTATGTAAGCAAAACAGAATCTTCCAGCAAGGCATTAGAAGGGAAATAAATTTTGTTGTGACATCAAGAGAATATAAGGTATCTTTGTACTCAGTTTACGGAATAAAAAAAGCACCAACAGAAATCCATTACTGTGGATGTTGAGGTGCTTGAACGTGTCCAGAGAAGGGCACCAAGGCTGGTGAGGGGACAGGAGCACAGCCATACAAGGAGCAGCTGAGGAGCTAGGGTTGTTCATCCTGGAGGAAAGGAGGCCGAAGGGAGACCTTGTTACTCTCTACGACTACCTGGAAGGAGGTTGGAGTAAGGTAGGGGTTGGTCTCTTCTCCCTAAATAAGAGGAAATGGACTCAGGTTGCACTAAGGGGAAGTTTAGATTAGATAGTAGGAAAAATTTCTTCACCAAATGGGTCATTGGGCACTGGAGCAGGCTGCTCAGGGAAGTGCTGGAGTCACCATCCCTGGAGGTATTTAAGAGATGTTTGGATGTGGAGCCTAAGGACATGGCGTAACAGTTGTGTACAGGGAGATGTTGGGCTGTGTTTGGACTCAGTGATCCTAAGGTCTTTTCTAGTCAGACAGTTTTGTGTTCTATGACTCATTATCAACAGCCAAAAGAAAAATATAGCAAAGAAAAGATTAGCCCATAAATGTGATGTCTGTCCCCCAGTGTTGGACAGATGATGCATTCCACTAAACTCACTTTGGATCTGGGAAAAACCATCAGTGAGGGCACCTGGTGTGCTTTATCCAACACCCTCCTTTCATAAGCCTTGCAGCAGTTCCTTACCTTTAAAACAGAAATGGGGTGATCTGTGCTGTTATCTTAGGGCCAAATCATTCAGACACTACTCCAAAGGAATAGGAAAAGATGTTATGAACTAAAGAGTTTAACTTAAATAGCTTCTGTCTCAAGACAGCATTTCCAAAGGGGTAGCAGGACCTCATGATGACAGGCTGAGAGCCTCTGGGAACCAAAGCAGCCATGTTTGGACTAGCAAGTGCTGGCTGGTGAGAGCTTGTTTCGCTTGATGGAGTGTACAGTATGGGAAAGCAGCCATGGACACGAAGCCAAACATCTGATCTGAATAAGGGATTAAACAGATGTCAAGCACAAACACTTCAGAAGCAGAAATATAGTAGTTGATCTGGAAGGCTGATCTTAGGGAGGTCCTCCTCAAAGATACACTGATCAAAAGCCATGGTATGGCTAGGGCCTGTCAAAATATAATAAATTCTTATCACTGTCAGTGCTGGAAACTGAATCAAATCAAATCCAAGAGCTTCTTGAAGGAGACAGCAGTCTGTCCAGTTTGTCCAGTTTGTCCAGTTTTTCTGCTACTTGCTATTAAAAAGTGTTCTTTCAGCCACTTGTCCATATGGGTTTCTCACAATGAGTGGCCTCTGCCAGTGGGCCACTGTTGAGAGGAAATGGTAAAAACTTCTTGAACTTGTTAACAGCTGAAATCATGGGAACTGATACCAGCTGACGACATAGGTGCCCTCCCAAACTCTCAACAGTGTTTTCTGGAAAAGCAGAAGTGCTGGGTAAGGTGTGCAAAATTCAGAGCATCCAAAATCTGCATTCCAATCCCAGTTGCTATGACAGAAACATGACTCAAAAATGCAACTCCTTGTGATTCTAACTTAAAATGCACACTGGTGGCACACAGAAGAGATTTGACTCTAGATGATTATAACACAAATTTGAACTGTGGACTTTCAGATGAAGAAAGGAAAAGGTGAGACCAAAAAGATTTGTAAACAGATCCCCCCCTGGATGCACAGGAAAACTGTTTCACTCTGTCCCCATATGAATGCCCTAGGTGCTCTCTCCAAGAGGCCTCCTGGCTCACATGCCCACCTCCAGCTCTCCCTGTGAGCGTGCCCAGTTATGGTAAGGGCAGATGCAGCCCCACCCCATCTCACCAACACATTCTGTTGTGGCACTGAGCCTTGCTCACACTAGTCATGTGAATCAAGCAGCTACATGGTCTAGCATGGTGCCTGGTTTTGCTCTCTTGGACTTGACAGTTGACAACCCAACTCAGACGAATTTCTTTGTTTCCAGCATGGGTGAATGTAAAACTTTTTATACCTGCTACATACAGAGGAGTCTTCCTGAACATCTTCAGAGATGAGTGAACAGCAGATTTCCCAGAGTCATAGGCTTTTATGAGAAATATTCATGAAAAGAGACTGGAATTGGAGGCAGACCTGGAGGATACAGCTGAAAAAATATGACCTTCAGCTCAAGATGGTGTGTGTGTTGGTGTGTTTTTGGAGCAGGATGAACTGTTTCAGGAGGACACTGAGATGATGGCTAGAATCACTGACAGTGGTCAGCCTCTTCATTGCCCTGCCAGAAATGGTGCATGTGAGAGGACAAGCTGACAACATTATTAAGGGAGACTACTGTGTGTGGAAGCCTTTCCTCTTCTTTGGTGGCTTTAGTCATCTGTGAGAAAGAGAAGAATGGTTGGAGAGTGCACGCAATAGGCAAACCTCAGCTTACACAGTCATCTGTGCATAAAGACTTAAGTCAGACCGGGCATTGTCTTCTGGGTTAGATGCTGTCCCTGTGCCCCTCAAGCAATCTGATGATAACACATCCCTCCTTGCCCTTTGGGGCCTTGCCCACATTGCCACTGCAGGACTGCCTCTGTAGCATAACCCAACCACAGAGTGACAGTGGACTGCAAAATCCCAAAGCACTCCTCTCTAAGAAGTGTAATCAAACTACCTTGAAAGACCTTCCCTTCATATCAGTCCTTTGTTGGCTCAGCTGGTCATTGACTCTTGCACAGTCCAGCTGTGACGTTCTCTGTGCAGCCATGGTTATCAGGGTAGGGTCACTAAGTTTCCCAGGTTCTAGCTCTTTGTACAATTGATTTTGCTGCCTTGTGATACACAGCAGATTTTACTTCTACTGTCACTGACCCTGTTAACCTAGACATTAATAACCCAAGTTTTGCTCACCACAACAAGGAGGGATTTATTTAGCATGTTTTCTTGGTAAGTGATTTTTTCGAGCTGCTCCTCTGATAATTCTTCATTTGTTTCAGCATTAAAGACACAGTACAAACTTGCACTGTTTTCAGCTTTTTTTTTCTTAATTGATCAAGCCCCTCACTGATTTTCTGAGCACTGTTCAACTCCTACAGTGATCACAGGTGCCAAAGCTCCAGAACATGCATCTTCCATCAGCTCCTTTATTCTGCCTGGCAAACTGAAGATGCATCACTTTGAGTCACATTTGATCAAGCATCCTTTTCTCTGCTTTTGTAAAGAAAGATTGTTACAGACTTGCCCTTAAACATAGAACTACAGGGAAAAAAATGAGTCTGTGTATTTCTGACACTGTCTGCATTTATGTTTGCCTGCTTCATTGGTGGCCCACTTGGTGGGCTGTGTCTGTGCAGCAGGTAATAGAACTGTCCGTGCTGGCGTGGTGATATACTGATCTGCCATGATATAGTCAACTCCTTGTCGAATGGTCTTCTCTGCTGGACATACAGCCCTGTTCTGTGGGACCACAGTCACTGGCAGTGCTGGGGAGATGAAGAGCAGCAGAACAGCTGGGTGGCAGGCACAGACCTATGGGAGGTGTCAGCTGTGTTTAACCAGGACTATGAACTGCTCTTGGGACGGTCTGTGCTGTAAGTTGCCGTCACGCACGGCAGCAGGTAAATAATTTCGAAACAGAAATAATTCTCGGTCCGAGTAGGACAATCAGCTGCAAGCAGTGAGAACAGCCGGAGTGAGAGCTGCTGCGCTCGGCAGTGCTGCTCTGCCACCTGCTGCTGGAGCTCTGTCCTGGCAGGTCACCGCCGCTGCCTTCCCTCCCGGCGCCGCATAGCATCAGAGGATGCACTGGGCTGGAAAGGACCTCTAGAGGTCGTTTCGTTCAACTGCCCTGCAGTAAGCGAGGACCAGCCTGCTCAGAGCCCCATCAAGGCTGACCAAGAATGTGTCCAGGGAAGGGGCCTCCACCACCTCCCTAAGCAATCTGTTCTAGTGTTCCACCAGCCTCATAGTAAAGAACTTCTTCCTAATAGCACTCGTGCTAGGGTCTGGCATCCATTGCCTCGCCTACCCACTCTGCTGGCACTGCATCTAGCAATCTAGGAGACACATGCAGTAAACTGCTACAATAAACTCAAAAGGTGTTCTTTAACCTTTTATTACGCCTAATACTGATAAATACCCTTCCCCTTTGCACTGGGCAGTGCTGATGACTAAACCATGCCCTAGGCTGCCTTAACTGCTGGTTGCAAAGATGTAACTAGATAGCCTTTTTTGGACATTATTAGGCATTATTTTAATTTTTAATGCCTAAGAATCACATATGCACATATGTGACCTGCTAGGTGTGTTCTTAACCCCTTCCCTTACGTTTCTGTTTTACATTTGTATGTGATACAGCTCTTTCTGTAGCTGTAAATTGAGGCATGGTATAGTTTGCTGCTGAATGCAATAAAGATTTGGGGGTTGACTGCTTGGAAATGGATTCTTCAAGAAGATTGTAAAAATACTTGGCTAAAGGGACAGTTTTCCACTTCCACACATACTCACATGTTGAGAAATCTGTAGAAAGACTCTTTCCAAGTACCTTACACTAAATTATTTGGCTGAGCTACTTCTCCACAGAAATTCCCCATCCTGAAATCACTTTCCCTGCTGGATACAACTGTGCAGCGAGCTCCTGAATTCTGTACAGCTCCTGCGCAGGCTGTGTAGAGGCAAAAAGGTTAAAATATGCCAGTCTAGAAATCTCTGTCATCTCTGGCCTGTCTTCAGAGCATGTAGATCACATTATAGACATCTGGGAGTACTTATTTGGCCTAAATATTTACCCTCTGGCTACTTGAGGAGATGCCTCCCCTTCCTATTTTAATGTTCTACAAAGTGAAGCAAATCCACAGGGAACACTGAGACCTGGCTGACAGGCTAAGCAACTCTCAGGTAATCAGATCCTCTGACAGCCCAGCCGGAATGAGGGTGATAAGCTGTTTTGAGGGGTTGCTAAACAGGGATGACTCACTTGTTCATGTGGAACAGACTTGCTGGCAATCACAGCGACCCAGCAATCTGGAATGACAAGCATTTCTGGGTAGCCAAGAAGAAATCCCTTTTGGTGTCTGGGATGAAACGCATTTCAAGCTTTTGTCTTTCTCTAGGAGTAATGAGAACCAACCAGTCTAACTCACAGACACCAAAGGGCTGACTGCTCACTGTCTGAACCAAGAGGCCATTACCCCATGGGAGATGCAGGTGGTTCTACAGACTCCGTGTCCACTAACCTATAGGGACAGAAAACAACCCAGGTAGGCATGGCTTGTGGGTTCTGAGTGCCTCTCAGCTTGCCTCACAGAGAGCCGGTGTGTATCACAGACTGTAGAACTTAGGGAACCTGCAGCAACTCTCCTACCATCAGGACAGAATTGTTATTTCAGCTACATGGTTGCATATCTCTGAAACAAGGATGGAAGCGAAGCATGTTCCTCAAACTCAGTATACTTCCTGCAAGTCACAGAACCACAGAAGTCCCAGGCAACTATGCCACCAAAAAAAAAAAATGCAAACAACCCCAAAACAACAACAGCAACAACGAAAACCCCCAAACAAACAAAAAAACCCCAAGTTTCTTCTATTGTCTCTACTCTTAACAGAGAAAACCAGCAGCGCTTCAGGTGCTTCTAACAGTGCACAATGCAGGTTTTTCCCTTCAATTTCTCCAGGAAAAGCTGGAGGAAACAAACCATCACCCAGTGGTAGAAAGAGCTAAAGTACTCATCACTTTTTTTGCCTTGGCATTCACAGGCAGGACTGTTCCCAGACATCTGTGTGTGCTCTGAAATGGAGAGAGGTGGCCATCAGGAGGAAGTAACCTCAGGGTCCACCTCAAAACTGGATGCATTCAAGTTCATAGGGCTCTGATGTGACCCAGCCAGAGCTGTTGAAATAGTTGGTGAGTGTGGTTATGAGATAAAGTTATCTATCATCTATGAAAAAAAACGTTTATCGTTGGAGGGCAACAATGCCTGCAAAAAGTCTGATGTACCCAAAGCTACACAACGATACGACTTCGAGTAAAAGACCCAGGGAAGCAGGGGTGGGCTTGCTTGCTTTTACCTTAGTCCCCAGAGAGGTGAAGGAGCACTTCACACTGGACTTCAGCCCCGGGTACTTGCAGGACAAAGGAATGGCCAACACAGATTTGCCACAGGAAAATCACACTTGACCACTTGATAGCTATGCATTTCACCTCTGATAGCAATGCAGATGAGGTGAAGGACTGGACTTCCCAAAGGACAGACCCTTAGAAGCTAAGGTATGTGGGCTGGGCAGGAGGAACTCCGGCAATCAACACCTTTAGATAGTCCTGCAAAGGGCAGGGAGTGAGACTTGATGGTACTTATGGGTCCCTTCCAACTTGAGCTATTCTACAATTCCATGATTCTCTCACTGATTGATTTCCAGGCCTCTCTGAGGAGCTTTACAACTCTAGCACAAGCTTCCCCTGCATGTATGAGAACTGGCTCCTGTTCAGCCCAGCCAGTTAACTGCATCATTCCATTCCTAGTCACAAGGAAGACAGCTTTTGCTCCTCAGTATACTTTCATTGCAGAGACAGCCATGGCTAAATTTATCATAGGAAAAAGGTTAGATCAGCAGATCCTTCCTATTGCCACTACCATGAAACAGTATCTGCAGTGACATGGGCAGCAAGAGAAAGTCTTGGATTCCCTGAAAGGTAGCTTCAAAAAATTCAATTCCAGTTTGACAAATCCCACACCTGTGCCCTTTTGCTTAAGAAAATTATTGATGTAAGTAAGATTTTCAGGCAATTACCCTCACTCTGCGAAGCTCTAATGCAAAAGCACTCAAGAGAGGAAGAGATGCCCAAACATCTGTTGTGGGTCTATCTATAATTCTATCATGTGCCCAGCTTTCTACAGAACAAACAACTTCCATCTCCAAATGGATTTGCGATGCCCTTTACCTTTCCATTTACCCATTGCCAATTAAAGATCTCATTTAGGATTTGCTGATGCTGTTCCACAGAACAGCTGCTGTTAGTTTCTGGCTGACAGAGACCAGCTTCTTAGAAGGCCAATGTTCTGTACAAGCGTGGCAGAAATGGAACAGGCAACCAGGATTAAATCACACTGCTAAAGTGGGAGGGTAGAAGGTGGCCTGCAAGACAGCCTTGTGAGGAAGTACTGGTCAGGGTAGTTCTACAGCTCTATACCAAGCCCAATGAAGTTACATTTCCACTGTACAGCAGGAGAGATGCCAGTCATGGCAAAGTAAAATCTGCTTTCCAGGAACTGTCAACTAGAGCTCAAAAGCACATTCATGCTTCAACTAGAAATCTTGAAGGCTAATGAGGCTTGAGGAGACACATTTGGACAGGGCTTGAACTAGCATTGAAATACCCAGAGCCTGTGACATAGCAATACCTGGGCTTTGGTTGTTGGTGTGTTTTGGTGGATGTGGTTGGTTGGTTGTTTTTTTTTGTTGTTTTTTCTTAAATTTGCATTCCCACTTAGAGCCTGCTTTCATATTCATGTCAAGGACCTCATATATTTCCTTCTGAGGTCACCACAGCCTGTATGGTAATGCTGAAGAACAGATCATGGAAAGCAGGAACTCATGACAATCCATCTAGGCTATCCCTGCTGTTTCTCTGTTCCAAAGCAGGCCAAGGGGTTGATAGCTGCCACCAGCTGCCGTCTTCACCTCCCATCTCACCACAGTCAGAACAGGGCTTACAGAAAGTGGGGAAAAAGCTCCCAAACAATTTAAAAAATCCCCAAGTAGTAGCAGAAACAATCAGAATTTGGGCAGCAGAGAGAGTGGCTTCCATTTCTACACATACATTTTGTAATGACCCTGACAGTGAATAGCTGTCCTCATTTTTGTAGAAGCTGACAGTCTAGAATTTTCAGACTTAACAGGGCTGTTGAGAAAACTTAAATTTTAGAAGGACTTATATGTCCTGTTTTCACATAGCTGTCTCCAGAAATGTCTGCATTCTCTTTGGAAAAGAGTTCAGTATTTGTTTCCCCTTTAATAAAAAACAAAACACGCAAAAAAACCCCAAACAACCAACCTCCAAAACCCCCACGACTCACCTTCCCCCCAAGAAAACCCCAACCAACCAACCAACCAACCACTACAACAAAAAACCACCCCAAAACAAGCAAAAACCCCTCAGATTATACAGCAGGTATTTTAGGCCATCAGTGGAAAGCACAGAAACTGTTGTCAGCTGCACAAAAGGCACCAAAGTTGCCCCACTGATATTTCTTGACTTCTGAGTTTAGCACAAGACTCATTCTGGAGCAGATAGATGGGATGTAGGGGACTGATTCAGTGGGCTCATTTTAAGTTTCTGATGTGCCTGTGCTGGATTAACAATCAGCTTGAGCTATGACATTTGGTCCAGCAGAAGAATCTCTTTTCAGTTTTGTAGTGAGGATTTGCTGTCCAACTACAAAGACCGTATTAGTCCTTAAGGATTAAAAGCCCAGGCTGTACGCCAATAAACAAATCCAATGGAAGCTGAAGCACGAGCAACCACCTCCCCCAACAGGCAGGCATCCAAACACAGGGGTTTCTAGCTAAAAGAAATTATGCATGAACAGTTATTACAAGGGCTTCCAGGAAGCAAAACCAACCTTGTCCTACACATCACCTTTCAGCTATGGTGCACAAGTTCTGATGTACAGGAAGTCGTAAGGCAGGAGGCTTCAGAAAACTAGGTCCCTTGGCCTAACACATTTCATTTCCCTCAGAACAACATTTCACTAGCAAGCCCATCTCCTACAAAAAGCAGGATTTGCCAGTGAATTATGTCCTTTGCCCATAGACATCTATGCAACTTCCCTCCTCCCAATTTTTGACATTATTTAAATGACAAGAATTCAACTACAACAGGAACCCACTGAGCAGATTCAATAGCAGCTCTTCCAGATCAGACTCAGGAAACAATGGATGAACTGCACAGGGACTGGTACAACAACAGCAGAAGTTTTAGGGGCCAGACACTGAGAAATCTCCTTCTTTTGGATCTTAAGCCTAATTTCAAACATGCCTTTTTTCCAAACTTCTCTTGTCCTTGCATTGTTAGTAAGTGGACACACAAAGCTACCAAAGAAGAGATGCAATAAACACAAAGAAAATAAGATGGGAAAGAGCCTGCTTTTCAGACAGAACCAGTGTCATCTGTATACGTCGGTTTACATGCCAGAAGATACTTGCTCATCACTCCTAAAAAGAAACATTTTTACTTTAAAACAGAAGATGTTTCACAAGTCATTTTTTACAATTAAGTGTTTTTCAGAAATAGAGCAATGGTCCACAGTATGAGAAGCAGCAAAAGCCTTTTATTTGCTGTATAATTAGTGTCATTAGAAATCAGATTGGTAAAAAAAAAAAACAAAAACAAAAAACAAACCAACATACAAATCCACACAGAAAGGAACGCTTCATAAAAACCAAAGAGCACCAAAGTGGTCATGGTGGTGAAGACTTAACAAAGAAAAGTTTTTTTTTAAAGTATTCCAAAAGTTCTGGACAGTAACAACTTTTTTTGGCCACTGAGATGGTAACAAATCTTCCTACTACTTTGCATCAGTGTTCTCCTCCACCCTTGCGGGACTGCTAGCTCCAAGTGACTTAAAAGTGCTGTAGAGTGTGAGAAGGGAACCAAACTCGAGATCTGTTCGCATTAGTTAACGGCTTCCATGCAACTGTTCTGCACATGCAAAGGCATAAACTTACTCAGCAAACACTATCATCTCAAAAAATCACTTCAAGTCATAACAATGCTTTGCTTGGTTTAATTCCTGTGTTTTCAAAAAGGTGGTACTGCATATTTATTTTTAACAGTAACATGCTCCTCCTCCTTCAAACAGAAAACATCTTTAATCTCTGAAGCAGAATGACTTTCCTCTGACATTGAAATGACCAGACATTGGTAATTTATGACAGTAACAAATGTGTTTCTGAAGCAAGAATTTGCCACAACAATTATTTGTAAACATTATACCCACAACAGTAAGTACATCAAATAATCCCACACTTCCACCTTAAAATAAACCACAAAACGTTGACATGAAATACATAAAAAGTTTTATTATGTATGTACCCCATTTTGTTATCTGGAGGAGAAAAATAAAATAAATCTGAGGCAACAGTTTGGTGCAGTACAGAGAAGCAAAGCAATATACAGTAGCTGCACACAGCTTGATTGGTTTCAGATCACAACTAAATACTCTTAACTACGACCGTTAGTACAGAAATGTTCTGTAATTAGAAAAATGAGAAGTATTACTCTCATGCTGTACAGTCTTATGTTTCTTGGTTAGAAAAGAACCAGCTGATTGAGTTTGAATCTTTCACGCCCAAATCTTTCACACCACCTTGCTCGGCTGTTGCCTCTGGAATGTTCAGCACAAAAGGTTAAGCTCCAGATATAATTTAAGTGCTTTTCATGTGCAAACTGTTACTGGCTAAAGCTTTCAAAGTACATTTAATTACAGATATGAACACCCTGTAAAGATATGAGGATATGATAGCAGACCCAGAGGCCAATAGAGATTTTTTTAAGAGAAATGCTATGTTCCACTGCAGTAGTTCTAGTCCCTGATTAGGTCCTTCCAAAGAGAGGGCTTATTTCAATTGTAGGAGATAGACCACTCTTTGACAGAAGCATCGTGGGATGTTGTTACCAGAGTGTGTTCATCCAACCATGCCAAGCTGCTTACATGATGTAGTCTGTGAGCATCTGTATGGCAGTGCAAAACAACAGAGTTAGGAAAGCCAGACTGACAAAGTCACTTCAGCACTGACTCCAAATGTGATTTGCAGCATTAAATAGTGTATTTTAAAAGTGACTACAACTAAGAGCTCTGGCTGTCGTAGCTAGAAAGAAATTAACATAAAGGTTAAATTAGTTTGGAATCACTTAAAGTCTCTCATTACTACTTCAAGAAAAGAAGTACTGTGTTGGATTTCAAGAACTACCAGCAACTTTCAAAAGCAAGATTTGAAGGGAAACATACCTGGTATCTTGACTCTGGTCTCTGGATCACTTACAGTCCAAACATAGACCATCATATCCATGCCTCCAGAAGCAAAGTGTTCATTGTCTGGTGACCAGGCAATGCAAACAACTTTTGCATGGTGTCCATAAAAGACATTATGTTCCTATTTGAAAGGCAGAGATACACTGTTGTTTTTATTTCATTACTTGTAGCATCACAATAAGCTACTGCAAGACTCCAGACAAGGTACATCTCAAGTGGAGATGGATGTTATAAATAAACCAAGCAGTAGCATCATTTTCTGCCTTTTAAGCACTCACCAGGCCAACAAAATCCAAACCTTTTGTAAAAGGTTTTGTAAAAAATATCAAGACTTTCCTATGCAAGCTGGATCTGTAAAGCATAGGTGCAACAAAACACTTCTTGCTCAGAGGCTTTAAGAACAACTCCACAGATTTCTAAAACCAAAATTCTTTCAGTTTTTGTTGAATGTCATTCTGCACTTATTTTAGTGTGGTTTCAGCCAAAGCTTAATGACTTTACAGGCTGATACACATTGACTGCTCAAGCTGAACAGTGGAAATTGCCCATTGTTTGGTTCTTGGTTGAGACACCGGATCAAGAAGTGAAGCAAAATTCCCTGCCCTAATGTAATCCCTTTTGTTACTTAGTTCTTACCATTGAACTGTGTGGCACAGCCAGCAGAATTTTACTGCCAAATCTGTTTTATTTACCTCATTAAATTTTATTGTACTACACTATTCTCAAAATGTACCTGCACTCCTGTCCATTTCACAGAAACACACGAATTCTCCAACAGGCCTGCATGGATGTTGTTTTTTCCAACATGCTGGGGATTCAACTGAACCAAATAAAGAACCTGCATACTTGACAATCTTTTCTATTTTTAACTACTGCTAGCCTGTGGAAATGCAAGCCCTGCTCTAATTAACTGTGTTTATTAGATGGGTTTGAGTGTTTTCCCAGTATCCAATCTATTCCTATCATGTGAAGGCTTCACACAGGCCACTGTGGAAATCAACACTAACTGAAAATAGCAAGTAACGGTCACAGAAACACCAAATATACATCAACAACTTAAATATTAGGTCTCACTAGCTAAACATTTCACCACAGTGGATTCAGAGGTGAGATGCCAGTCAGTTTCTGAACAAGCAAAACTTCCAATACAATAATTCTTACCGCATAGCTGTCAGCGACACTGAAGACAGTGACAACTTTGTTTGCATCACAGACTGCAAGAAAGGCACCATCATGAGAATATGCCAGGTCAGTAACAGGACCTTTAGCTTCCAAAGTCTTCTCATCATTTTTCAAAGTGTTTCCTTGGATTGAATACAAATGGACATTGCCATCCTGCAAATAAATAGTGAAGGAGGAAGGAAAGTATATTTAAAAAAAAAAAAAAAGTCACAGTACTTTACACTATTTACTGCATTACCAGAATTTTTTTGCATCAATTCTATCTGGTAGTGCTGATACTAAGAAACAGTCAGCAGAAATGACAGTTTCTTTAAACTATAGCTCACCAAGTCCAGAATACTAACTTGATTTCTAGAATTTGCCTACTGCAAGCATACACTTGGGTAAAAATAATTTGACAATTTAAAACCACAAAATATAAGCTAAAACAAAATTAAATCAATATTAGGTCAATGGTGGGAGAACTTGGGGTATGAAAGTTCAAGAATACCAACTACAGAGTTTACTTGTTACAGCAGCTCTTACAAGTTGCCATCTACTATTCAAGACTACACAGCTGCTATCGTTAAATGCTTCTGTTTCTAGTTCCAGTGTTCTAAGTAGTATAAATTTCAGGAAGTGCAACCTTACCACTCCTCCCACTGCTACTGTACCCCCTCCGGGGTGAATGGCTACAGCTTCTGGCTCATAGCCAAGGTCATCAATTGCAAAACATTTTTTCTTATCCTTCATCAAGACAATCTGTAAATGAAAACCAAAAACTAAGACAAAGTGCCTTAAACATACCCATGACTAAGCCACATTGCTGAGTCACAAAGAGAAATCCACTTTGATTGCTGAGAAGTTTACAATTTCCTGATCTTAAGGGAACAGATTAATTCTTGTTAAAAAAAAAAAAAAAAAGAAAAAAGAAAAAAGAAAGGAATTCCTAGATTTGGTGAGTAACTAATCTGCTGTACTGGAGTACTAGTATTCTAAATCAGGCAGTGCAGGGCATGCTCTACTGCCTTCAGCTTCGCCTCATTTGGTCTGAACACGAAAGAAACGTGGATAGAACAGTATTTTTAGCAATGCCTACTCCCTTCCTGCTTCACTGTTGAAGGAAGGGAGGCAGAGCCAAATCAGCAACAAGTTAATACTCTAGCGTTAAAAGATTTTAAGGGCTACTTCCTACCCAGTTCTGTACTCTGGAAAACTGTAACAATTCAAATGGACAACACTACTGAAAGGCCCAAGGAGAAAAAGAAAACAGCATCGATAAAGAAGCCATAAATCATCAGAAGCAAGCTTTAATCCAAGCTAACCCTGGTGCAGTCTCTGGTTTTGTGTGATCTCAGTAGTACTGACAAGCGAATTAGAGCTAACTAATGCTGTTGTACAACATAGGTAATTGGTTAGCTGGATTAGAAGGGAAAAATAAAAGGCTGGAGCCTTCCAGTACAAAGCTGTATTGATAAAAATTCAGAGGCATCCGTAGGACAGACTATGTGAAATTCAGCTGTACACATAAGACAGGATGAAAAAAGACAAGACCCTAAAGTATCCTGATTTATACTCCCCATTACTCTTACTAGGAAATTCTGCCATGTGCCATACCAGACTAACAGGTTTGTCAGAAACCATCACATTAGCATTCACAGCATTATTACCAGAGCAGTTGTGTTGATAACCCACAAGTTAATACTTACTTGTCCAATGCATAAGACTATAGTATAACCACCAGGACCTACAGCTAAACATTTTGGTTGAACATCCATTTTCACAGCATCCTGGCCACTGGAAAAAGCATGCCAAGGTGGAGAAGCAAGAAGGACAAAAAGAGAAAAAGAAAATTATCCCATGCCTACAATTATTTAAAACTTCCTGTTCAAGTGGTCATCCACTAATGACTAAGAGCATGCATAATTCACCCTTTTGTTTTATATTTTTAATAATCTGACAAGTTTCCTTCTGATCAGTGTTCAAAGCATTAGCATCTTGATCAAGTAGAACACCTTCAAAGTAAAAGAATCTAATTTTTCTAGCTAGGTGACCTTAATAGGATTCCTTTTTGCTTCATTTGTGGTTTCCATTAAGAAACAGCTGTGTCCCACCCCTCCTAACCACACTTATCACCAATATTCCTGGGTGTTTATTAACTATGACACAGGAACCCTCCCTGCAGGCCCTTAAGTGAGCCATCTGATACAAGGCAGATCTCTATCTAACCTATGGAAGGGATGAAGAGAAACTGAAAAATCTGGGATGCATTTCTTGTTGTCACAAAAGCAAGGTTGGTACAGCAATAATTTCTACAGTTTCCATGGTAACTTAAACCCTGAGTAAATTGCAGTACAAAATTCTTTACCATATCCATCAACAAAACTCTTGCTGTAAAATAATCAGGGCTACACTACCAGAATAAAAGGCAAGACTTTAACCTGTAGTCCCTCTTGTTAAGGTTGGTATAGCGCACAGTGTCATCCATACTGCAGGTCACCAGCTGATCCATTTCATCCACTGCCATTCTAGAAACCTGGTTTGTATGGCCTTTCCCAGAAAATCCATCATTCTCTCCAGTTTCAGAATCCCAGTAATGTGCATAATAGAATTAAGGAACGTTTGAAGATACTGGTGCAGTCAGACACAGCTTAATAGAAGTCAAATTACTGACAGAGTATCTAAGGTTAAAACGGATCTGTGGAGATTTAGTTTAACTCACAGCTCAAAACCCACTGTCAGCTACAGCAGGCTGCCTGTTCCAGGACCACAAAAATGATCAGAGGTCTGGAACACTCCTGCTATGGAGAAAGGCTGAGAGATGGGGGTTTTCAGCCTGGAGAAGAGTAGGCTCTGGGAACACCTTATTGCAGCCTTGTAATACTGAAAGGCCTATAAGAAAGATGGCTCCAGACTTTTTGGCAGAGCCTACTGTAAATATGACAAGGGGTGACAGCTTTAAACTAAAAGAGTTTAGACTGGATTAGAAGGAAGAATATTTTTTACAGTGAATATGGTGAAACACCAAAACAAGTTTCCCAGAGAGGTGGTATATGTCCTATCTCCATAAACATTCCAGGTGAAGTTGGATGGGTCTCTGTGCAACCTGAAGTTGTCTCTATTCACTGCAGGGTGAGGCTGGAGTAAATGATCTTTAAGGTCCCTTCCAACCCAAAACATTGCATGATCCTGCTGAGTTTTGACTATCTCTAGAGACAGAGATGCTATGAGCTCCCCAGGTAACCTTTACCATGGTTCAAACAACCCCATACTTTCCAAATATTTATGAAGCTCTGATTTTCTGTAACGACCTAAATGACTTAGTACATATAGTAGCAAATACTGTAACAATTAGCATAAGGTGTGAAAATGGGAAATACTTTTCAATGAATTACAGCTACAAGCTATGGCTTTCCCTGATGTTTTATATTAACACCAGTTTAAATTATTAACATGGTGCTATAGCTTTGCAAAGAGTCTTCTATTTAATGGTCGTGATGCTATTTTAACATATAACACCAAGCAGAATGCAGGACTGGAGTTACTTATAAGCTTCAGAACACTGAAGAATTAAGTCAACAGTCTTCTAAGCTGAAGACATCCCAATCTCACCCTTCAACATGGGAACCAGGCTGCATTTCCAGTGTTTTGCTCCAGAAACCTACAAGGCTGAAACTCTCAAAAGAAATACAAGTTCTCTTCAGTGGTGAGAAATTCTAATGATAATCAGGACACCAAATGAACACAATTAATGGGTCAGAGACATCGACAACAGCTTATCTTTCTTGTTCTGAATACTTAGAAAACAACTCATAAAAGCACATGCTAAGGTATGCCTGTTGTATGGAACAGCAAGAGATATCATTATGTATTTTACCTGTAAGACAGAATTGGTGGCAAGTTACAAGACGCTAATTTAGTAGTTCTTCCATACTAACCATCTACTGCAGTTTAAGCCAGGTCTTAACTTACACTTACATTTATCAGTCAAGTTTAAAGGCAGCCAGTAAAATAGAAAGATTGGGGGGTGGGGTGGAAAAAGAAGACATAGAATGGTAAGGTTGGAAGGGACCTCAAGGATCATCTAGTTCCAACCCCCTGCCATAGGCAAGGGCACCTCCCACTAGTACAGTTCACTCAAGGCCTCCTCCAATCTGGCCTTGAACACCTCCAGGGAGGGAGCAGCCACAACCTCCCTGGGCAACCTGTGCCAGTGCCTCACCACCCTCACTGGAAAGAACTTCCTCCTAACATCCAGTCTAAATCTCCCCTCTGCTAGTTTAAACCCATTGCCCCTTGTCCTGTAATTGTTCACATAGTTCATTTGTGTTCAATAGACATTTTTGGCAATGCTTTTTTTTCTTTTACTCCTCCTAATGAGATCTCTTAGACACAGCTCTCTCCCTAGAACAAATCTCACTATCACTCAAAGGATATTAATATGACCGTCATTACTTCCAGAATAAATGTAGGACTTGTCACCATTTTTATGCACTGTAAGACACTGAATTGATTTGCTATGACCCTGTGAATAGGACACAAATAATAGTTATTGACAGGCAATTTTTCATCTTCACATATACATAAATCAATCCTATTTTAGAAGGGTTATAGGTTATTTAGAAAACAGTGTAATTTTATTAATGAGTTAGTAAAACCACAAAACACACTGAGAATACAAATCACTAATTAGCAGCAGTCATTTAACTGTTGCAGCATTGCTATTTCCAGGTACTGCTCCTTGAAAAGAAACAATAAGCACAGTGAATATCCTCATTAGCCTGCTGGGGCAGAATACCTCTGGGGCCTTTTCATGGACAAAGTTTGCTTTCCAGGCACTTAGATTCAAGGAAAAGGACTAACTATGGTCATGTACCCACCACAACTGCTGGAATTATAGCAGCAATAGCAGAAATCTGGGACGTCTGTTTCTAGTTCACATAAAAATGTTAAGTTCCCATGAGACAGTGAACTCCTTAAATCCTAAAATTAAAGCTCAACTGCACAGTAACCCTGGTCACCTTGTCCATAAAACACTCTCTCTGGTAGAATGAGACATTACTGGTAATTTCCTGTGTTTTATTCATTTTCTCATCTCAAGAACTCTTACAAGCTTCTGTGAAAGCTAAGTTAATAATCTTAACCGAAACCAAGATCAGCCTGTACATTTACACAAAGCAAAGTATCATGCAGGTGACATTTTAACTTCTTGATTTATGTGACTTGCAGGAGTCAGACACACACAGCTTATCTGACAATGCTAATTTAACAAACCCATCTTCCAATAGTTATGATCTCATTGAGACAACTTCAAACAAAGTAATTTATTGCAGCAACTGGTGCAACAACTGAAGTTTAACCTACCTTTATGACACGCAAAGGCTTGTTTGGATTGTTCTTGTCCAAATAATTGATATAGCCAGAAAGGGAGATAGTCAGTAAATGGTCTTTCTGCCACAAGCAACCCAGCTGCTGATCCAACACATTTGATCCCATGTTAAAAGTACTGACAACAGAATTAGCACCAACATCCCAGATTTTAGCAGTTTTATCTCCAGAAGCAGAAAGCAACTGACTGCTGTCAGGGCTCCAACTAATCTGTGAAAACAAATGTCAGCACAAGATAGTAAATGCATTTAGTACTGCAAGAATTCACAGTCCATTAACTTGGTAATGAAATACTACAGACCATTTGTACAAATGAAGGGATACTCACAGCATAAATACCTCCATCATGAGCTTTGCCTCCACCGAGAGCAGACACTTTCTCTCCAGTCTTCCCATCATAGACAAAAATCTTAAGAAAGCAGAGAGACATAACTTAAAGGGAAGAGCAGGAACAGAAGAAAACTCCAAGAACTGCAACATTGATACTTGCACTGCTCAGATCATTATTTTATTGTATGACATGCTTGCAGGTTTATCAAACACAAATAATCACAGTAAGCCACTCTGTACATCGGATTCTGACATTAGAAATTCTGAAAGAAGTCACATTTTTGACTCTTGCTATGACAGCAGCAGCTCAAGCACTGCAGCCATGGGAGTCTGCCTTTTTAAGAGGAGCAAGTATCTATGGTGTCACTGTCAAACCTGCCCCTATTGGCAGACAACACACATGGAGCTGGGTTGCTATCTACAAGTTTAGCATTTCAGCCAGACTTCTTAGAATCCTAATAAGGATATATAATAATAATTTTAAAATTCTAGTAAATTCTCACCAAAACAACCTGTAAGAGCAGCATTATGCCAAGGAGATGTGATGGGGGAAAAGCAGCTGAGTGAGAGTAGTCTCATTGGTCAGTTATTAGATTTATAGGACACCTTAAAATGTAAGATAGTAATTTTTTAGCATAAAAAGGAAGTACCACAGATTTTACCCTCTCATTCTCAAAATGCACATGAGAATCTTATGCTAAAATCACTACCAGTAGAGTTCCTGGGTTGCTGGGTATGTTTTTTTGTTTGGTTTTTTTGGTTGTTGGTTTGTGTTTTTTTTGGAAGGGGGGTTGTTTTTGGTTTACCTGGCCATCTGCACTGGCTGTAGCAAACCTGTTCCCATCAGGGGAAAACCTCACACAGTTCACAAACCGTGTATGGTCCTGTAGGAAAAAAGTAAGTATCAGCACACCAAATTCAGAACAGATCTTTTTACACTGAAGATAATCTAGTAATAAAGAAGTTCTCATCACTCATAAATTAGTCATAAATTAACTGTAGGAAATGCCTCCTGTAGATAATTGCTGTGAAGCAAGTCTAGGCTCTGTCTGAAGAGGATCCTGGGGATCAAGGCCAGTCCAGGGGAGAATCTGTCATCAGTACTGCTGTAGTTCAAACAATTTAGCACAGAAAGTGAAAGAGTATAGACCTCCTGTGACAAGTAGGAAAAATCTCTCAGCTGCAGCCTAGATGCAAACATAGGTTTCTTCCCATCTGGTCACTGAATTCCTCTGCAATGTTCTCACCATTTTGACTCTTGCTTCACAACACAAATTTTATTCACAAAAGAGTATTTTGTTATTCTTATTATAAAAGACAAAGGCTTGAAGAATAAGTTACTACTCTACTGGAATCCCGTTTCTGGGTGACTGCTTCAGTGGTAGCTCTGTGAAGTAACCAGGCAAGACTGATGTATGCTCCCCAAATAGACTATTTACCAGTAGGAGAATATTCAAACCATGCTAACTAGAAAGCATGTGTTAAATAGGGAAGCACCACAATGAGGCCAAGGCTCCCATGCAAAGAGATTTGGAAGACTATTTTTAGTATTATGAAAGGCAGGTTCTAACCTACTTTCCTGAATTACAGATTTTTTTTTTTTCCTAATGATACCTCAAGCTCTAAACTAAACCATGTAAGAGCCTGTACCAGAATTGCATATGCCAACTCAAATATCACTTTGAAAAGGAAGACTGTCTCACATACTGGTCTAAACAGCACTTGTAAGCAATTCAGTCTTCAGAGTTCCAAAAGAACCAGCTTAGCAAAATGCAAGTATCAACTTAAGTTCAGAAATATATTAGGCAACTACATCATTTCATTGGATTGCAGAACTCAAAACAATTCCTTTTCTAGAACTGGAATGAAATCCTTACTAAAGTCACTGTATGAAGACTACTCAAGGGACATCACTGAGAAAATTAAAGGCCTACTACTGTGTTTTTAAAATAAGAACTAAGCATTTTCAGTTTACTATTGCAATAACATTCAGTATCTCTGCCACAGCGCTTTTGAGGCAAGAGACAAATCATCTGCCACCAGAAACAGCAGCAGAAGCTTTAGGCTTTTTATTTTCTTTGGGCTTAAGTAACAATAAATGTCTTAAATCAAAGAATGCCTTAGATTAGAAGGGACTTGTTTAATTTACACGAGAGATTTTAACTAGTAAAATGAGAAACAAAGTTTCTTACTACCACATTTCTTGAAGCAAGCACCTTGGATAATATCAAGAAATTCTGCACTGGGAAGTAGACCTCAGAAAACACCAATAGCACCAAGGAAATATTCTGCTTTAAGGTTATGAAAGAGGATTAAGAGCCAAAAAACCAATCTTTTTAAAAATAAAAACAAAAACCAACATGCTTCAGGTTTTATTCTTAATCATTTGTTTCCTTGGCCTGAGACAAGCCTTCAACTATACTAAGGTTTAAGAAAGCCACTTGACAACCAACCTTGCCTCAAAAGGGGAAGTTAAGTGCTTTTGTTACAACAGCTATTTGTGACATGAGCTACAGGCTCCTTGGGAAGCTTTTACTCAACCTGTTGCACAATTTAAAAGAGAGCCACATCTGAACTGAAACTCACACTTAATGTAAACTTGAACTTGAACGGCGGTCCCTCAAAGAAAGCAGCACAGTTGTCATCACTGCCGGTTGCCAGGCGATATGGTCTCGTTTGTTTGATGTCCACACTATTGATGACTTTGTTGTGCCCAGTAATCTCACCAACAGAAGAGCCACTATCCCACAGGAACACTGCTCCAAATCTAGTTAGAAAAGCACACAAGAACTACAATTGATACAAGTTACATGTAGATTAACTCCTTCAGCATTTGCAAATGGCAGATTTGACTGCATTCACAGAAATGAAATTAGGTCATCTTGTTAATCTCATGCAAGCACCATCATAGTTCCCTGAAGGCTATTTGAGATCCTATTCTTCAATGGGAGACATTTGCTGAGAAGAACAGACAAGTTTCATGTATAAGGCTTCTAAAATTCAGAGATGCAAATTACATTCTCCAGTGAGTCTGTTGGTTTACAAAAGAAGCAGTTCAGCAATTCCATCTCCCTTGTCACTGCTCAGAATGCAGAAATGCAGGATAACAATGACATCAAATCACTGATCTGATTACCCAACCTCCATTGGGTACCATCACTTCCAGTTATTATTACCTCTAAGAAAGAAGAGTTCTAACAGCATTTTTGTCAGTTCTTTCTTTAAATTGCCTCAAAAAAAAAAAATTCAAAGGTGTGATCGATACAGTGGCATTAGACTGTGAGAGTACTGCTATCAAAAAGGGGTTCTATAGAATCACTTCAGCAAAATTCTAGACGGAAAGTGTATACACTTAAGAGGAAACTGGCAGTGTTTGAAGTAGGACAGCAAATATACATAGTATCTACCCAGGGACAGGTGAGGGTAGGAGGAGGAATAGAGGACAGAAGTCTCTTTCAAATATCAGTACACGGTGGTGATTTAAAAATGGTTCAGGGAGTCAGACAACAGGACCATACCATGGTTTTCAGACATTCAGGCATAGGACTGCCTGACTTCACCTTAAAGACTTAACAGTCTTTAAACATTAAAGGACACAAATCGACTGTAATGGGCACCTTGTTTACTCTGATAAGGACAACTGGATGTGATTTTCTTTTAATTACCATAAGATCTAAGAATATGGCATGTTGCTGAGAGAGAAAAATTCTGACACTTTCTTTTTACTTATTCAACCATGTCCTCTTAATTTGAAACGGGTGAAAGAAGAGGGAGAAGAATCATCTTGTGATTCTCCCTTCCTACTCTATTAGAATTAGAAAAAAAATAAAAAATCCAGTAAAAGGCATACTGAATAGCTATTACTGAATGTAATATCTATCTCTAAAAACCAAACAAGTCCCACACCATTTCTGAACTAATTCTAACAGCATTGTATTTTCCAAGCAGTTTCACAGCTGTCAAATACTGCACAAAGAATTCTGCTGCAGAACAGCACAACCTGGATCCCCAACAGGCCATAATTTTCTAAAGAACAACGCTGTATTCTAATGAATACAGAGGTTTACAGTATGTCTCTGCATGTTTGTATATGAATACACACACAGAGAAACACAAAAGAATTACTCACTTTTCCCTTCCTTCTCCAACCACAGCAATTCTCTTGCTGTCTTCAGTCCAGGCAAGGTCCTTTATTTTTCCTGCAAATGGCTGATACTCATACTTCAGTAGGTGTTCCTTCTGTGTTGTATCCCAGATTCTCAGCTTTCCAGAGACATCTGTCATAACAAAACAGAACATAATTATTGTTGTTTCAGCATGAGCTGGTCGTGTTTCAGTAATCTGCTAGGATTTAGACTTTCAGCCACACTGAATGCTTACATTAGGGACCTATTACTTCGCTCTATTACAAACATTACAAATCACCTCATTTAGGAACGCTGAAGACTACACCTGTTTAACTGAGTTATGCTTCTAACCAGACATTAAGATATGTAGCAACACATAGAGACAACTTTTACAGAGACTTGAAGAAACTTAAGTAAGAGTAGGAACTCTACTGTTATCAGCTGGTATGTGTCAAGTATCTATTGCAAAAAAAAGCCCCAACCAATTCAAACCAGCGCCCCTTCCCCAGCAGTTACAAGACAGCTTACCCACACTGCACTGAGAAGTAAGCCACTCTACATCTACAAAGAGAGCACAATCTTAGCGTGTCAGCCACTGTCCACCAAATTCATACCTCAGCTTTTCTGTACCTGCAAAGCAAACCTGTTTTGCATACAAATACCAGGTGTATGCAGATGTAGACTACTCGTAGAACATGATTCATGCATACTCATTGGCATAGGTTTTCTATACAGAACCATGTATGCACTTAATGTTTCTTGTGGATACCTGCACTATCTGGATTACTATAAAGGAACCAAACAGACTATTAAAAATTGGTAATGTCACTAGCAGAAAACACAGCACAGACCATAGCAACTTAAGACAATGCAACATTTTCCTTGCTCACTGTTTTCTCTCAGCAGCCCTAAAGACTGCTTTTTAGAGAAGACATTGTGGTGTAGTATTGTAACCACAGGAACTGGTTCTATACTGTCGGGCTTGAAAATCTCTAATGAAACTCACATAGCAAATTCTGTGTGTATTGGACCCTTCATAAAAGCCAGTGCTAAAAATACAGACTTCTCACCTTAGTGGAACGTTTGAGCTCTGTTCCCTGTTTACTGGTGCATCTTTACAAGTTCAATTTAAAAATACAGCCACCCTGTACCTTTGGGACCCGATCGTGGACTCATCTCTACTTCTGCTAAAAGGACAGATGCAGGATCCTTCATTTTACTTAAAGAATTTGCTATCGAAGCAGAATTCTCATGTGGACTTGAAAATCCAATTGTTTGCTCCAACTATTAATAGATAGGATACATATAGCTTTAATTTTGTGGGTATCTCCCATTACTACATCTGCTATGGTTGCAGGAAGAGAAATCACGATGAAAGCCACAAAGCTTATTGCTAAGGGTCTGTCTCATCAAGCACATGAAATATTAATGCAGGTTGCATGGCTAATGCAGATTTATAGACAGAGAAATGAATCTTAGATGTTATACTTAGAAACAGCTTAAACAGCCTGGTGCTATCTTCAGACCCTATGCTCAGCAGTACCATAAAACTATTTATAAATGACATGCAGAAGACACTTTTTAAGGAAAATATTGCAGCCTAGACTCATTGACTTGGGTATGATGAAACAACTTCTGAAAAGAGGCAACTGAACATTCTGCTAGGAATAAGGAGCTTCCTTAAGGCAATCATTAATTAAAACCTTCACAGATCAGGTTGTGTGTAAGTTACTGAAATCTACACAGCAGCAAGGACAAAATTCTGAGGGTTAAGTAAAGCACAAACCTAGCACAACAAGTCTGTAGAATAAAGAATACAAACTGGATTTTTAGAAGGTATTCAATCTGACATATGGTTCACACACAAAACTGAGCCAAGAATATCCTGGCTCTGGTTGGTTCCCTACAGACAGGAAGAGGGAGAAAAAGAAATTTTTAAATGCTGTGCTCTCACTATTCTTAAAGGTTGTTCAGTACTCAAAGGACACATATTCTAACATGGTTTTTTCAGACACAGCAAACTACGAACGCCACAGAATTTAAAAAAATTCTCAGCTGTTTTACTTCAGTTTACAAATGTTAAGAAAATCATGGCAAGTTTTGTCAAGTTCAGTCAGGAAGAAAGGGAGAGGGGGAAAAAAAAAAAACAAACAACCAAACAAAACCAAGAGAAGAGTAGAAGAATCTCTCCCAGAGCATCAAAGTTTATTAACAAGGAGAAGTAGCAGTCCTCTATTTCAGAAATAACTTTTCGTTCTGGTGCATGGACACCAGTGATTTGTTCCCTTAATTTAATGAATATTCAAATATTTAGTTTCAGATAAAGTATTTCAGAGTTGGGTTTTTTATTTGCTTGTTTTAATTTAAATATTTTTTTTAAATACAAAAAAATGTCACTAAACTCACTGCTTTAGAAAGAGGGTAGAGCAACAAGCACAGAAAAGATTCTTCCCTCAGGCCTGTACATATAATTCCACTGAAGCACATCACACTGTGTATGTTCTGCATATAAACATGAAGCATTACTGCTGTTTTGACAGTAAGTTTTGCATCAAGCACTTCAACAGCTCTGTCTGCAGATCTCATGCAGCACACACAGTGGTACTTTACCTCCAGATGCTATGTAGAATCCACTGGGAGCATACTTGGCAACTACAACCTGATGGGCATGCTCAGTGTAGATGTCAGCAATTGCAGGATTCTAGTTTAAAAAGGAAAAAAAAAAAAGAAGTTATGAAGATGCATTTTTTAAGTTTTCAAAGGAATAAAATCAGACATTCAAAGATAATATTCAGATTTTGTCTTCATGTTCCTTCTCTCAGTAGTTCCCTTCTGGCTCAAGCTCATCTAAAATTGAGAAGCATGCTGCAGATTGCACAACACTGCTGACCTGTACCAGAAAAACACCAGGCTGATTTCTAACAACTGACACATAGTATTTCCTTTAACAGCCAGAAATGCTGTGAGCCTTTCCTTTCCAATACCACCTGAAAGGTAGACAAGCACTCTCCCAAAGTACTAGGCCAAGAATTGGTCTTTATGGTAGAGGCCCAGGTAAAGAATACTGAGCATGAGCTGTGCTTTGCAAAACACATCCCACAGTCCTACTATGGCTGAGTACAAGAATTAAGCACACAGTTAACCAGACTGCACGGCTGTTGATCACCACCATGTACTCAAGATTATTCAGTAACCAACGAGGGATGCAAGGCTTGCTCTTTCTTGCCAGCTGCAATCTAGTTAAAAAGCTAATAGACTAGCACAGGAAAAGATGTTTTCCCCAGAATCAAGAGTTGTAGTGGAAACTAACTCACTGCCACACCATCATGATTTTCTATCTTCAGTCCTAAACATTTTTTCAGATGCTTAAGGTTGAGCAATAAAAATGACTCAGAGGCTCAGCACATCAGTAGTGCTACACTACAGAGGTACCACACAAATTAAAAAAAAGTTTGACACCAAGGCAAAATCTGCTCCCAATGTAATTGTATTAAAAAAAGCATTCTGACCCACTTCCAAATAGGACTGCATATTTGTTGCAACTGGAATACTTTGCTCCTTTAGATTTTGTTTTCTATCAGTTAACAGATATCTTCCAGTTCCCACACCTTGATTCACATGGTCCATTTTAACTGCTATAATTAATACAGATTTATTCAACCAAACCAGAAAACCACCTGATGTTATGGGATGACTCAGCCATCCAATCAGGAAAAACTAAAATACCCGCTCTGTGTCAGAAAGCAGTCTCCTGCTTTCAGGAGCAGTTCTGGTGGTTGCAGCACTGTTCCCTCTCAGGAGACATAGCTTACTCACACAAGCAGCTCTTTTTCACTGCTACCATGCACTGCTTGAGTGCATTACAGCCCTACTTAAGTCACAATCATCTACAGTTACAGCATATATGTCACTCTCCATTCTGTGTGCAACTGGGTTTTATCTCAGCTTGATCACAGTTTATAGCTGCATGACCTACAAGTTCAGGGAGCTCAAACACTCCCAGGTTTTGTTAGCAGTGGCATACATTAGAATCTGCTATTTCACAGCAAGAATTTCAGAGTCCAGGAAGCTGAGAGGCTGCACTCAACAGACTGACTTAAAGGGTTAAAAAAGAATCCCAAATTTAAGATACAGTAAATAGATTCAGGATACCAGGTGATAATATAGAGCTGCCAATTTAAATGCTGTTTATTTGATATTATTATTTCTGCTCATAAGGTTAGTTTAACTTGTATGTCTTTCCTATCAAGGCCCAAACCACTGCTCTTCTGAAGAGATTTTAGGATAAGATTATGTTGTTAGCTGGGATAAATGCAGCAACTAATGCTAGATTCAACAACAAGAGCGGGCTTATGCAGCTTATTTCAAACACTGAAACCAGAGCCACATATGAAAGTGAGCAGTTGAAGTTCCAAGCTTCAAAGTAGGTTTAGACCCAAGAAAACGATACAATATTAATGATGTATGAAACCTTACAAACATCAACAGTCCTTCTGGCTTTCCCAGAGCTGTTCCAGGACTTTTTCTTGTTAAAGGAAAATGCTCAAAGATTGAGCATTAACCCTGGACTCTATAGTCATCATTACTGATTAGGTCATAGTAGATAAATTCTGACTTGAGAGGGGTGATAGCATTTTGATGACCTATTTTTTTTTTTTAATTAGAGCACAACCACACCATTGGAGAGCTGTTCACAGAGGGATTACCTGCAGAGCTCCCAGTATTCCAGTGGCTTACTGCAAACTAGCATACAGGCTTCCAGATTATTCAAAGAAGGCAGAGCTCTCAAGTAGGAGCAGAGACACTTCCATGATGGGTTATGAACAAACTGCAATGTTCTCTAACACATAAACTATAGCACAGGCTTTGGTGAGTGTGTGTCATTGCTAAAACACATTCTGTAGTTGTCTGCAGAGCATCACCTGTCAATTATTAACAGTGGCATACTCTAAGGTAAGTTTGCGTACCAGCGTCAATTACCCCATAAACCTGCAGGGTTTATTAATTCCATTTCAATATCTCTTGAGAGCTTAAGCAGTCTAAATTTGAACTCACACAATCCCACCTAGACTGTACTCAGATCATGCCATGCACTCTGTGTTCTGGCTCACACTGGAAGTAATGTTTGCAGTGGGCAAATCTTCAGTAAGCTGATTCAGGAAGATAAAAGCAAGATGTTTTCTTTCAATTTAACCACCAACATAGGGCCAGAGGAGCACTAACGACAGTGCGAGGAAGGAGGAGGTTACAAGCCATAGCTTGGGCAAAACCTGTAACTTTAGCAGAGTGGCTTTTCTCTCTTCTCTCATCACACTGTGTGCCAGTACAGTGGTTAATTGGAGCTTCTGGTTTCAGAAAACTGAACTTTTCTTGACACCAAGAACAAAACACCAGTATAACAACATTATACTGAGACACTGAAACCAGAGTGCAAGCTCATTTTGTTTTTCAATGGATGAATTTAAACTGATATCAAACAAGAAATTTGCAAAGAATTTAAGTTGTTAGTAACATTTCTGCACTAGATCATGACAGTGAAGAAATATCTGAATGTAAGAGGGGTGACGAGATAAACCAGGAAATCAGCACATAGGAGTTCAGTTTACAAAGGTGATTTACAGAAACAGCCATAAACAAATCCACTGTTGTGGAGACGTAAAAATTCCAGAGAGGTATGACCTGCCTCCCCTGCAGCTCTCCCCACTGCATGCCAAATCTGCAGTGAGAGGAAAGTACATCTAGGGGATGACTTTCTAAAGACAAGTATTTACTTTGAACCAAAGTGGGTTTTTTTTTTAATCCCGCAGCCTTCACATGTAATGCTTCCTCCATACCTTGTCCAAGGGATGCCATCTTTGAAAAGAAATTATTTAAATAGCTCACACATTTCTCAGGTTACCACCAGATAATAAAAATCCCAAACCTCCACATCACTGAACACATTATCTGGAGCATTCTAATATGTAGTCCTTAAAAAAAGTTCCCTGTGGCCAGGGCCGAGAACTCAACCTGCAGACAGCTTGCTACAGAGTCAAGCAACTGGCAACTGTTTGGATTCCTGGAGTGCGTGGTTGGGAGGAAGAGGCTACAGACAAATGCACTTGAACATAGGGGTTTGCACGTATTGCCACGCTTCTCCTATAAGCCAAAGGCCAAATACAGTAAACAAGGAAGAGTTCATTTATCAGGCAAGCACTCAACTTAAGAAGACAAACAGGGCCAACCAGACTATACCTGCCTCTCATCTATAAACCGTCTGCAAAGCCAGGGAGAGGACTGCACGTTTTACTGAGATTTTCTACTGGTTTTTACAGTCGCTGCCCATGGTTTTATGCCTGAGTCATGCATCCTGTTCATTCCCCTGCTGCTGATCGCAGATCTATGACCTCAATGGATATCACTAAGTGTGAACTAAGCTCTTGCAGAAGAGGGGCTGCGGAAAAAAAAAAAAAAAAAAAAAGAAAAAAGAAACTTAGCAAAGGCTCTATGCTGTGGAACACAATAAATCAGGATACATTACATCAATGTTTCTGATGACGACACATTTTCCATTGGTGTAAAGAAAATTGTTGCCCTTAGGGTCACCTCCGATAATTTTGGAAACGCCTCGTTCAACCTGCGGGAGGCTGGCAAACACTTTTTCTGCGGGAAAAGGAAAAAGGAGGGGGAATAAAGATCAAACCCCTGGCTGATTTCCGCCCGCTCCCGGGCGCAGGCGAGCAGTCAACCGCCCTGCCGGCAGGCGCGGTCACTTGTTGCTGTCAGCGGGCAGAAGAACCGCCGGCTCCTCGCCCATCTCCAGGGCAGCAGTTCCCCGCCGGCGCGGCTCTCCGCAGCCGCCGCCACCCGGATCCCCTCCCCAGCCCGGCACCTCGCCGCTCCGGCCCCCTCCCGCTCCGCCTCTACGGGGGCTTACTGATCTCGTACGGCATCTTCGCCCACTTGTTACTGCGGCGGGCAGTGGCGCTGGGAAGGAAGGGCTGGGAAGGGCGGCGAGCGCAGCCCCGCACAGCGCAGGCGGACCGGCCTCTCGCTCTCCCGCCGCCGCCTCAGCCCCGCGGCGCCCAGCGGCACGAACCAGGAAGCAGCCGCGCGGCCCGCCGCTCTCCCCTGCCTTTGACCATATATAGTCAACTCGGCTAGCGCCGCGCCGCTCCCCGCCAGCCCGCGCCCCACTCCCTCCCCCGGAAATGCCGTCGGCTCGGACGGGCCCGGCGGGGGCTGTGCTGGGGCGGCCGCAGGAGCCGGCCCCGCCCCGCCAGGGAGCTGTGCGCAGGCCGCGGCTGGCGGGCACACGAGTCGCGATGGGCGCCACACGGCAGCTCTGCCTGGCCTCGGGGTGGGCGCCGCCGGGCGGGCTGCGCATGCGTGGGCCCGTCCCATCCCCGCTGTGGGGCTCCACGAGACATGCGCACGAGTGGCGCAGGCGCGGAAGGTGCTGTGAAGCCGTGGTAGAGCCGGGCTGTCGATGGCCGGGAGAGCGTGAGTGGTGGTGACGTGTTGTTACCGTAGCAGCACTAAGGCTGGAAAAGACATCAAAGATCAGGTCTAACTGTCAACCCAACACCACCGTGCCCACTAAACCATGTCCTGAAGTGCTATGGCTACGTGGCTTTGAACACTCTCAGGGTTGATGAGCCCACCACCTCTCTGGGCAGCCTATTCCAATGCCTGACATATCTCTCAGCAAAGAAATCTTGCCTAATATCCAATCTGAACCTCATCTGGCACAACTTGAGGCCATTTTGTCTTGTATTGGTAGTTACTCTGGAGAGGAGACTGACCCCCATGTCACTACAACCTCCTTTGGCGTAGTTGTAGAGAGCAATGAGGTCTCTCTCAGCTTCCTTTTCTCCAGGCTAAGCAGTCCCAGTTCCCTCAGGAGCTCCTTGTACGACTTGTCATTGGGACCCTTCACCAGCTTTGTTGTGCCCAAAACCGAACGCAGTATTAGGAGGTGTGGTGTGGGAACCCAGGGATTAGCTAGCGCTTTTCATGTCTGTGGGGGGCCCTAGAGTGTGATATGAGGTGTTGTACATCGAATCCTGTGAGAAGAGTGGCAGTGAAAAGTAACAAAGTGCTGTATCCTTGGAAGTGGATGAGAAAGGCAATTGGGAGAAAAGCGCCTGTTAAAATAAAGTAGTGGGCTTCAGCAGGGTTGGCTGTGGGCATGTGGAATTGTACCATGCACAAACTCCTCAGCAAATAGCCACTGGCTCCATAGATCTTGGCCATTGGTCCACCTGCGGCTATGGCCACCTTCTCACATTCTGGTCTGTCAGTTTGGCATTCTGGCTCTTTGTGTTGAGATTGTGTGTCCTGGGGTCACTATCAACATATTGCCCAGTATGCTCAGGAAAACCCAATATGGCCTCACCAGGGTCAAGTGCAAATGTGTGCAGTTATGGGGATAACTAGGCAAGGAAGGGAATTCAAATCCAAAGTAGGCTGGTAAGAGAGCGCAGTCCTCCTGGAGCTTTCATTTCATGCTTAGTGCAAGGTGGAGTTGATGAATTGTTACTTCTCCTTCTGCAAAAACTTGACTTCACTTTTATTAGCTTGGTTAGCAAGTCTTACATTTTTTTTTCCATGTGTCCACAGATGTCTTTGTGATTTGGCAGAGTCTTGGGTTTGTTTTTGTGGAATAGAGATTTCCAGTCAGCTCAAATGACATGTGCTGAGCCTCATGGGGAATCATGGCCAACTCATATTTGGTGGCAGATTTTTTTGGGATAGTTGAATTTACTGCTGCTAGCTGTGGTGTGGTTCATCTCTTGAATGGCTGCATGGGGGCCTGTCTGCCAATGGCAATTTACATCATACAGCATACCTGTGGAGATGGTAGTCTCTAGAATAATGGGCAGCCAGTACTAATTGCTTCATTCCACCATCCTAAAGCTGGTCAGAAGTGTCTGCTACCCCTAGAGCTGAATTTCAGACCATTACCTAAGTAATGAAAAATCAAAACCGCTGCTGTTGGCATTGCTTAGCACATGGAATTTCTGAAATTCATAGCAACTTTTCATGTGTTTTTAGCTTTATTTATAGTTCTCCTTTGCTCACTAACAAATATCACTTGAATACTGATGAAAACACGCCCCTTAAATTTGCAACTCAGCAGTATAGCCTCAGGCACATGTTAACAACTCCTTAGAAAGTATTTCACAGTCTTTTGGTGTTTCCACATCACTTGACATAGCATTTATACATAGATTTTGCCTGATGCCTAGTGGCCATCACCTTTTCTAACAGGAACGTTAAATGAATTACTTATTTGTGCTATGGGGTTTACTTTGATTCTGGTTGTTGGTTTTTTTTTGTTTTGTTTTGTTTTTTTTTTTTTTTTTTTGTTTGTTTTGGCTTAGTTTTGTTTGGTTTGGGTTTTTTGTTTGGTTGATTTTTTTTTTTCTAGACTGCAGCTGTTTTATCTTCATGTTTCAAGGTCTGAATGGTGAAAAGTTCTGGAAATAAGTTTGAAATGACAATTAAATTTACACATCACACCTGCTGCTCTTATAATAGGATGTCAGATGGCTATCTGTAGGTACTTTAGATAGTATATATTATTTATAAAATATTTATTATAAATAACAATGACATAAATACTCTGATTTGTGCCTTAAGAGAGATACTGAATCTTGATTCCAGCCGGACTCATGTGGGGTCAGGTGTCAGTGTTGATCATCACATCAATGAAAAAAATATGTACTCTGATGAATAGTTTCTGACCCTGATACTCTGAAACACCCAAAAAGCTAAAAATAATACAGTAGTTTGAGTTGCTGTCTTCATATAAATACCATAGGAACATGACCATTCAGTATATAAAAATGCAAACATACAAAGAATTAGGGTGAAATTCTGGTTTCAATGAACTCTGAATGGTTAAAACTTTCTTCCAGTGGGTGATAATCACTTTCCCTGGAGTTTAAGAGAATCTCGTTCTGAGCTGCTGCAATCCTGCACTTGCAGTTTCCCCAGGTTGCACTTATTCCCCTGCCCCTTGTTCAAATACTGGCACTTCTTTGTTTCCGCTCCTAGATCAGAGACTTGAACTGTGCCAAATATGAAGTTTTTGTCAGGTAGGTTTTCAATTAATGTGAACTTAGCACGAGGTTGTTAAATGAGCTCAGGGCTTCCTGAAGAGAGCTGTGAACGTATGACAGGAAGGCTGCAAAATCAGCAATACAGTTTTAGATTAGCTTCAGATGTTACCGAACTAAACCATTGTTATTTCTCTCATTATACATCTTCTTATCTTTGTCAGACAGCCAAGGGAAAATTTGAGTGAGACCTTGAGTTTCATGAGATGATTGGAATAGTAGCTGCTTGCACACTTCACGTAGCCCAGCAATAAGAAATGATTGCAGAATCCATGTTGCTTTCTGATCTCTGTGTGTTGAAAAGAACTGTGGGAGCCCTAAAAAGCCAATGAAAAGTAAAGGTTGTTGATACTTTAGGCTAAGGATCATATGTGGACATTTCTGGAAAGGCCAAAATTCTGTGCTCTTCCCCAAGATAGGTAACTTTAACCTCAGATGCTCTGAAATATGGGGTTGTTAAAAAACACTGTTGTTGCTCCCACTTCTCCAAAAGCTGCATCCCTCTTTATGTCAGAACTTTACCTGAAGCTATTCACAATACAAGCATATGAGCTTGTGACTACAAAGTCTGCCTCAACGAAGGTAGATTTTGTAAGTAACATTAACAAAAATGTAAAGCTATATCTAATTCCTTCATGTGCATAAAGAAAGGGAAAAGGGTATGGAATTTTTTGAAAACCAAAACAGAATAAAGACCCTGTTGTTTCAGCCTAGTCTGTGCTTTCACTCTTAAGACAGCATTCTGTTTTGGACGTCTTGTCAGGAAATGTGTCAGAAATAATCCGAGGAGATGACAAAATAATTAACAACTGGGGGAAACACCATCACGTTAAATTGCACAAAGCTACAGCACAGGAATATAAAAGTGAATTTCAGAGGGATGGGCACTGGGCAAGTGGTCCAAAGGGAGGCAATTAGATCCTATCCACACTTGTATGGGGACAGCCATTGAAATTAAGAGGCAATTGGTTTAGAAATGATAGAAGGAGTATTGTATAATTAGCCCATGGAATTCCTTGCCACAGGCTAACTTCCAGTCGAATTCTTTCACTGAATTCAGTCACTTGCAAAACACTTGCGATGCTATGCACATTAAAATTCTGTCTGGAATTGCTCTAACTAAGAAAAAAAACCCAATTGTTTTCCCCAGTGAAGGCATCGAATTGACACCACCTGGAAGTCGGTGTAAATTTCCCTGTAGCAAACATTACTTGAATCTGGTGTGGAAGTTCTGTCTTCAGACATACAGCTTCGATGCAGCATGATGCAGGTTATGTGCTACTCTCTTTTACTCTTGGAAATTATCCTGGCTGTAACAGAATGAGACCATTTTTACAGTGGAGACTTGGGAAACTATATATATTTATACTTCCATATTTCACAGCTGCCTAAATCAGATCATCTGATGCAATTCAGAATTGCCAAAATTGTTTAGCAGTTAAAGTTCCCCACTTCCTAATAAGCTTAAGCAGTGTAAAAAAGCATCTTTATTACATCTGTCATTACAAGAAAGGCTTGTCAGTTAAAAGAACACATTATAGATTTGTTAGGATGACTGCTCTGCTGTAGATGATCTAGTGTTAACAGTTTCCAGGAGAAACCATACCTGTGTTACTCCTAATAAAAGGAATACATGGCTTCTAAACCAGGCAACCTTTTACTCTTCCCAGAGATGTATTAAAGTATTATATGTGTCAGTAGTGAGACACAGCTCCAAACAAAACATATTCCACTCTCACTACTCTCTACTGATTTGGTGTGACAGGAAAGGCTGTATGTGGTTGCAGTGGTGCTACCAACAGAGGAGAAATACGAAAGTACATAGGAGACAAATAAAAATCCGTCACATCTCTCATCATACAAAGAGCTTTAGCTATTTTGAAGAACAATTATGAGTATTATGGCCCATCAGACTTTTGAAAAAAAAGCCTTGGCTTCCACTTGTTGCTCATGTACCAAAAGTACCTCAAGGGGTTAGACAGTGTCCTTCATTCACTGATGCTCTTGATGTCATGTATGGAATTCAGATTTGACATCAGCATTTTATTTTGAGTCATGGTGTTCTTTCCTACATGTTGGCTTCACAGCTGATAATCAGCCACTCCATTTATAGTTGTCAGGTTTTCTCTGATGACCTAGTCTGTGCCCCCTCCAGCATACCACTAATGCCACTGGTAAGAGCCAAACCCATTTTGATTACCATATGACATTGCACACAGTAAGATGCATCTCCCTGGCATACAGTAGCTCTCCTGTGCCATTCAGGGTACATTACTTGGGTCCAGTGTACTCTGATTTTTAACAGCTTGAATGCAGACCAAGGCTGTCAAAGCTGAGCATGTTAAGGATGACCATTTAGGACTCTACATAAGGCTATCTCATTTTCTGGTGTACTGAATACATTCACATTCTTTCACCTTCATTAGGAGGTGTATGTGTGAGTATCACCATAAAAATCAGATCTATAATAGAATCAGCTTAAAGTAATTATCTTGAGGCACTCAGATTTTGAATCTGAGTGTTGATGTTCAGCCTTCTGTAGTTAAGATTCCTATAGCATTGCTAGTAAATGAAGGAATATTTCTTATATCTTCAGGCATGAGAAGGTTCTTCCTCCTAACAATATTAATCTTGTAGTGGAGATTAGATCACTTTCCAAGAATTAGAATCATAACACAGTTTCTTCAGTCTACATTAACAAGCTCTTTAGGAGCTGGGTTTCATTCTCATTAGTAGAGCAGAACTGTACTCTTAATTAAGCAAATGAGGCAGACAAAGACTGACATATGCAAATTAGAAAGAAGCCTGGTAGGCAAGAGGAACAAAAAGAGGCAAAAGACTTGAGAAAAGCAGTAGTGTCACAGAATAATTCATCTAGCAACAGGGAACTACTGAGATAAGTGTAGTGGAAAAAGATTTGCATCAGAAGATGTGTTGATGTATCCAGGAAAATAGCTAATCCAAGAAGCTTTACTTAGAACCCTGGAAGAGGAACTGCCTCAACTCCAATGTGTAAACCACTGAACGTGACAGTTTACTGAGTCTAGCAAGGGGAAATCATACTTGTGCAACATTTATGAGGATAGTCTTGAAATGAGCAGCAGCCAGGCTGGTATCATTTCCCATGTAGTGAAAATCCAATTCCAAACTGTTTAAGTAGTCTTCAGAAATCTTTGTTTTCCATACATCCCTGAGCTTGATTTTTAAGGAGAGTCTGCAAACATGACCCCACTGAAAGGGGAATCATCGGAGCTTCTTAACTGAGAAGCTGCTTAAGTGAGATTAGATTAACTCCATTTGTAACCAATTTCTTAAATGACTATACTTGGGAGATTCAATGTGCTAAATGACAAGAAACTCTTCCTATTGTGTAGGAAGTAGTTCTGATGTGGTGCTAATCCAAAGTCCAGTATATTCAGTAAGAGCCTTTCCAATAATTTTAGGTCTAAAAAGTTCAAACAGTTGCTAGGACAAAAAAACCAAACCCACTTCTGTCTGTGCACAAAATTAAAGACTGCTGTGAAGGTTTCTTATGGACTTCTTAGATCTATTTGTGTTCAGAAATGATTATGGAGTCATTTTTTTTTAATGGTGGAGTTACTCATGCTGTAAAAGTGGATTGCCCAATGTATTTGATCCAAATTTCTCCTAGAATTTCTGGATCACATATAATGACTAAATTTCACAGAGCCTAAAGGGCCAAAAGCTAAAATCATGGAAACTGAACTGTCCAGAAAGTGGTGGTGATCTGTCGCCTGTAGAAAGACAGAAGCTTACATGCTTAAGGGAATTAAATGTCTAAATCCTGTTTAAATTGCCTTCTTTCCACTGAAACCACTAAGAATTAGGTCTTTAAATAGAATTTAAAAGCTAAATCTCTCTGTAGTGTTGCATCAGAGGCATCACCTGCAGTAGCTGTGTCTTTAACAGAAACACCTTAAGGAGTTATTAAACTGGTTTTAAGGAGCTACTAAACTGGTTTATCAAGTCATCTATTAATTATTGTGCAATCCATGGGCATCTTTGGGCTACCTAAGAATTGAAGAAGAGAAAAATAGCTTTTGGAACAGTTTACATGTGAGATGACATATCCGTGAATTACTGCAGGCATCCACCTCTGTCGGATCACTTCTGGTTAGCCAGATATTGGCATGTAAGAATTTTGAAATTTTAGAAACTCTGGTGTTCCTGAGGATTTTGGTTTGATTGTTCATGGTTGACCACCTCTCCATGGTTTGACTACCCTCTTGATAACGAAATGCTTCCCAATGTCCAGTACAAATCACCCTGGAGGAACCATTACCACATTGTCTGGTAACGAACAATCAAATCAATTCTCAGTGTTGGTTTGCTGGATTAAATAAACCAAGCCACCCTTATGTGATAGGATCTCCAAATTCAAGTCATCTTGGCCATATTTCAGTTTGTGTCTCTCTCAGGTATGAGTGATTGAAATTACATGCATTACCCCAGAGAAGACTGCAGAACCACTACATACAATAATGTTGACATTTTCCTATCTGTGGTTGGAGCACTGTAATTTATATACCCAACGATTGCCTTTGCCTTTTCAGAGCTGCCCTTCATGGGTGGTCTGAAGTAACTTATTATTTAGTACATCTAGATCTTTTTGCTTCCAAAACATGAGATTGCAGCAGTTTGTGTTCCAAATGCCTCAGGACACAACTGTCCATTGCAGTTGCCTCTTTATTCTCTTATACTGACAAGAAATAGGAGAATGAAGGAAGCGATGAGGCTAGACAGCAGATACCCAAAGAGTGATGAGTTCAGGAAAATGACACAACACCCTAGGGGAGGCTGCACTGTAATTTTGAACTGTGCATTGTAAAAATATATCAATACAGTTTAAAGAGAATATTTCCTGATCTAAAGGGAAGACTGCAACTGTCTGGAGACCACCTGTGGGCCTTCTGTGCTTCAGGCAGTGGAAAGACATTTGGTTCTGTACAAGTGACATCTCACATTAGTCAGTGCATGAATAAGCAGTGACTAATATGCCCATCTTTCTGAGCTTTGCAAGTCTCCTTGTTTTCCAATTTTTTAATATATGTTGTTTCATTTTTAAAGGAACAGTTATAAAAACTATATTCTGGTTGTGGAAGCATATTTTCTAGGAAGAATTATTGGAAAATACCAAAACACAACACCTCTACATTCTGTGTAACAGCATTATTTGGTCTTTAATGTAGACAAACACCATCTGATGTGCTTCCTACATTCCAGAAAGCCTGACTTCTCCGGGGGAGTGGGCAGAGGCAATGCTGACAGTTGAGCAGACACCAGGGAGAAACAACTCTTGCTTCTGATAGGGGTTTGGGCTTACTCCCAGGGCCCTGCTATCAGAGAGATAAGATTTTAAATTTTTTTAGAACTGTTTTTTTACAGATCTATGAGATCAATGGCAGGCGTCAGCCAATGCAGAAATGAGTCCAGGATCATCAGAAACTATGCCATAATCTAAAAATGGAAGAAGTGGTGGGGATTTTTTTCTTTCTTTTTTCTTCAGTAAGCAGTCATGCAATATTAACCTCAGCCCAGCAGGACTGCCTGTGTGCGAGTGAGAGGACTGAGAAATGCAGATGATGCAAAAACACGAAAGGTGTCTGATCCAGGCAGGCACCAAGAAGCAGAACTCAGGGAGCATGCTGGGGGAGCAGCAGCTCTGCCATGAGGTCAGTGAAAGTCTGAGGGAATTGGTTTCCCTTCCATGTACTGGCCAGGGCCTTTCTGCAGGAACCATGGCTTCTGCAGGCACTCCTGAATAAGCATATAACTGTCTTCTGGGTGTACTGGCAGCAACACGTAGGAGACTGAAAATACTGGATTTCTTGTGTTAAAGCCAGGTCAGTCACATTCACTACAGTCATAGTGCAGCAGTGCAGAGGCTGACCTATCATGATCTCATACTGCAGCCTTTTGGATTGTGTTGAAGATGTGCTTGGCCACTCTGAATGAAGCAGAAGAAAGCTTTGCCGTGACAGCCACTGGCTCTTGTTTAAGGATGAAGAAAGTATGAATGCTTGTTTAACCTTGTTACCACAACACTTTGTTCTGGCAAACCAGAATCTGCAGCAAATTAAGAGTTTACCAAAATGAGCCCTGTTGGTTAGGCTGATTCATTCCTATGAAAAAAGAAGTCCCTGTGATGACTTCTCTTGTATCTTTTGGGAAAGAGTTAAGTTGCAGGGTGTATGTCCAGAGTGGAGATGTTTACTAAATCCCTTCCCTCAGCTGCAGTGAGTAAAGACTGTTGTTCAGGTCTGGGAACATTTTTGTACTGCAGCCTTGTATGGATCAATGTCAACCCCAGTAGAACCAAAAGGAAATAAAGGCCTTTTTAGGAACCATTTGATGTTACACAAAAATGTACATTATGGCATAAGGGTTATTTTGAAAAGAAAAAATAAAGGTCATGAAACGAGAGGTGTAGTTGGAGAATACTGTTCTGCTTGTGCTGCCAGTAGATCAAGGAGCATTAATAAATTAATGAAAGAAAGAGTCCTTCTGAAAAATTAACAAGAGCATAATGGGATTGTCACAGTTGAAGGAAAAACTATCCCAAGGCAAAACTAAGAAATCAACTGCTGCAGCTTGAGGAATGCCTGCTTTATGTCTCAGTACACAAAAGGATGTGTCTGACAGATTATGCCTGTTATGCAGATAACAAATAACTTGGAATTTTTCATACAAGTGGTGCAGCAGCATTTGAGAACTATAACTTCTGGTGTCATCTGATTTAGGAAAATCCTAATCTTTGAATACAAGGCTAAAAAGTGCAGCCCTCAACCTCTGAAAACACTCCTGGATATCTAGCTGAGCACTCCAATGATTTTGACTATCTATCTGTGTCATCATTGTGATGAGAAACCCTCACAGACATCAGCTGCTTTAGATACCAAAGACAATGATAGAGGCAATGTAGCTCAGATAGGCAGAGACAAAGGTTATAATGGAGCTGTGTTACTCCCATTTCACAGAGAAAGGAATAAAAGCACTCAGTGAGTAAGGAGCTCTGACACTCTCTTTCTGTGCTAGCAGAAGTGAGCTTGCTCCCTCTTGTGTGCCAGGCTGTCCAGAAGCTGAAGGCAGATGCATTAACATGGAACTGAACCTCAGTTTGTGAATTTGAAAGCTGCTGCTAGCTTCTCCTTGAAGCTCTCAGTTTTTCAAGGTGGGCAAGCCCAGCTCACTCAGCCCTTCCTCTTTTGGCCAGTGCTCCAGCCTCAGGCCTCTTTGGTGACTCTTCTTTATAATCATAGAATCAACCAGGTTGGAAGAGACCTCCAAGCTCATCCAGACCAACCTATCACCCAGCCCTATCCAATCAACTAAACTATGGCACTAAGTGCCTCATCCAGTTTTTTCTTGAACACCTCCCGGGACTCCAGTACCTCCCTGGGCCACCCATTCCAATGATGAATCACTCTCTCTGTGAAGAACTTCCTCCTAATATCCAACCTATACCTCCCCTGGCACAACTTGAGACTGTGTCCCCTCATTCTGTTGCTGGTTGCCTGGGAGAAGAGACCAACCCCACCTGGCTACAACCTCTTTTCATGTAGTTGTAGCCATCAATGAGGTCACCCCTGAGCCTTCTCTTTTCCAGGCTAAACAACTCCAGCTCTCTCAGCCTCTCCTCACAGGGCTTGTGCTCCAGGCCCATCAATGCTTCATCTGTCTTTCTGGTAGTAAGTGGCCCAAAGCTGGACACAAAACTCTTCCAGGTTCTTTGGATTCAGCAATGCACCACTTTCAGTTCAATAAATTCTTTCTGCTGAAGCGTTCTTCAAAATGTGGATAAGAGCTGCAATATGAAACCAAGAGTTTCAACGCATAGCAGGGTACAAAAACTTTAGCTGATCAAATCTTGGAGTACTTGCTTTAAAGAATTGTTAAATATCTCAAGAGAGTTTTATGGTTTGTAAGACCAGAGTTTCTAAAGGTGTAAATTCTCTGTACCAGAGCAAACTCCAACCTCTAATTATTAAGGATTCAATGGAAGTATTTCCTGGAGGTCAATAATTCACTAATCATCAAGAGCATCACTTTTTTCTGCTCTTTAGAAAAACTTTGTTAGTATACAGATAATGTGCCATTTGGATGCTCCACTTATTTAATATGGCATTTTCCCCTCTCCTAAACATGGTGCTCCACTTCCCAGCTCTGTGGGATTATTTCCTATTTTTAATTCACTAGCATTTTTCATGATGCAGCTGTAATACAGTTTCCACCCCCTCAGTTACATCTGGGTCAGCATTAGAGAGAACAGGAGAATTTTCTTTGCCCCTTGCCGAAGGGCGATAAACCTTTAACCCTGCATGTGAACGAAGCAGGGAGCAATGACATGCTGATAGGACTGAGGAAGGTCCTTCATCACTCTCACAGAAAAATGTAAGGCATTCTGAGTGTGAAGAGGATGCTGCTCTGTGACTCCTCACTAACAAAACATGAAACTAGAAGAACATGAGGCCCTTCCAGTCTTCCTGCCAACATTGTGCACAGAGACAAGTACTTATCAATGTGTAGCTTTATACATACAGACAGGGCACAGAGGCAGAGTTAAAGGTATGTGACAACCCTGCTGGGTGTTGGGGACTTTCCCAAGGAATCCAAGCTTCTCCATAGCCTTTCGTTCTGACTGGAAGTTACTTCTTGACCCTCTTCCTGCATCTGAAATGACAATACCGAAAACGGGCCGAAGAAACGAGAACGCAAGGTTTATATTACTAAACATTGCCAATGACAGCAAGGCACTAAAGCAGCCCTGCAGGAGGAGCCGGCTGTGCCCCCGGCAGATGCGGGGGCAACGACATCTAGTGTCAACAGCTCACACAGGAGCTTCCAAACCAGGATCTGCTCCACCAGGTCTTTCTGCAGGAAACATGTTTTATTTACAAATTTAGTGGCTTCTGCCCTACGCCGTCCAATAATCTTTTAAAAAGTCATTCCTACAGCAGGTATTGGATTTGGGACTGCAATCTCCACGGTAGATGGCAAGGAGCCTAACCTGTGATTCAGTTATATTGCACTAATGGTCTGCACAGATGAGCTGGAAGGGACATGCAGTTCATCCCCTGAAGTTAAAATAAACATAGCCAGGTTCTCTATCCATTTTGTCGCCGTCACGGTTTCTCTTTGCTGACACCTCTTCTCTTTCACTTGGTTATAGAAATTACGACCAGCTGCCACACTTGCTGGTCTCTGCCAACTATTTTGGTGGTGGTGGTCTTAAATGTTTGTATCCATTTAATCTGCCACATGCTAGGGAGACAAAACTAGAAGTGTTTGATCTATCAGGATTGTTCCTTATGTTCCCAAACATAGAGTGCCAGGGTGACAACACTGAGGATGAGGAGTTTTGTCTTTAGAAGTGCAGAAAGAGATTTTCCAGTTGGACACTGGCCACATAAGACAAGAGCCTGCTGGAAAGCTATAACTTTTGTAACCTCATACCTTATAATGTCTGCACAGTAAAGTGGGGGGTTTTTGGGTTTTTTTTGGTTGGTTTTTTTTTTTTTTTCAGAGTGCTTGCAGAGTGTTTGCTGTGGAATTCTCTGCATCTATCAACTCTTTCCTTTGCATACCAGGGGAAGAAATGTCTCTGTCACTAAGATTTACAGCTTGCAGTTTCGTATCTCATCTTCCTCCTGCCCTGGAGATGGACAGACAGTACAGATAGATTGACTTGATCCAGTGATGTAGAAGTATATGGATTTCCTTGGAGTTTCACTTTTTGGAGATTACACCTAAAGGAGTGAAAAATTAAATCCCTAATTTAAAGAGTAAGCCCAGCAGTTAGGTGACTGGAGTTACTGTAAATCTTATGTATCTACTTGCTGTGGAAGTGTGAGTTTGGGCATCAGCTTGAGCATTATCTGAGGCTCTTTACCTGATTTCCAGTTCTCATCCCTAGCAGCACTGAAGGCTTTTTTTCAGTGATAGGATTGCATGTCTTGCCATCATCTGCCCTTTGGATCTGGTTTAGTGAAGATGTGGAAGGAATTTTTCATTCACTTATAAATGTTCCTAGACAATAAAGATTCTCCAGCTGTGAGAAGCTGTCTCTAAAGGATCTCAAAGGCTGACATCCTCTTGATGAGAATACATTTTAGTCACATTAGTAGAGCACCACTGTGATACACTGATGAGATGAGATAAAAAATGTGAACTGCAAATAGCTTAGAAACATAAGCAGCAATGGCAAAGGACACTTTTCCACTGTGAGTGGAATTTCCTTTATATACAATTAGTGTGAACACTGCTGCCTTACAAAATTTTCTGCTCAAAAATGCAACTTTTTTTTTTCTTTTTTTCCAAATGTTGTGTCAATGTGCAATGAGAAAACATAAAAAAACCTCAGCCAGTTATGGCCTAGAGTCTTCTCTTGCAAGCAAATGCGACACAACAAAACAGTGAGTTCAGTGAACTGGGAAGGACACATAAATTCAGTTTAAAATGTTCTTGAAGGCTGAAGGACTCTGGCTCAGATTTAAGAGAATGGTATCATTAATCAGTGCCTGTATGCTGGGAGAGTCCTTGTTCAGAATGACAAGATTCAGAATTTACTCTTCCCCACTGCGATCACTGTTAAATGTACAGCCAATTATGTATAAAATATTTATAGTCTGTCTGCATCCCTTTTGACTGAGACATGGAGATATTCCAGTAGGTTTTATGTTTTTGAACTGGTGCTCATTCACTTGCCAATCTCATCTCTGCTTATGTTGCCTCCTGGGATCTTAGGCTGAGTTTTAGGAATTTCTGCCCTTCTTACCAGGCAAAACTGGTGAGTCTGTATGTTCTGTGACACTGTTCCCAGGGGGATTCCTGATACCCTCAAGGGTGTACACCTGGCTTACAGAGGACAAAAAGTAACAGATTTCCTCTCTGAAACAATTAATCAGTAGCTCCTGTTAGGTGTTACCCTTTACAGACCATACCAACAAGACAAGTTTTGCTGTGTCTCTAAGTAGTTAACCTTCTCTGCTGAGCTTCTCTTTTCACTTCTATTATTAGAATGGCTATTATATTCTGTTACTGCTTAGTGGGATTTCTATATCCTTTGTGGAAATGGCAGCTTCAGGTTTACTTCAAGGACTTTTTGTGGAGCAGCTAATCTAAATGCAACATGTGAGGCTGCCTGTGCTGTGTTGAGTAGGCACCACTGCCTGGCAGTTTATATGCCACTCTTTCTAGTAGGGCAGAAAAGATGTGAGTAGTCTTCTGCCCTTATTCTTCTCTGGCATTATCCTCACTTTCAGTTCATGTCTCTTCCTTGTTGAGGAGTTAAAATCTACTATTAAATTAAAGTTGCCAGCAAAATCTTGTTGTGCCTATAATTATTAGAAGGTGATGAGAACTCTTGTGTTGGCTTCTCTTTGTGAGCAGATGTGGGATTTCTCCCCTAAACTGTGGTACAGCTGTTGCCAGCCACAAACTTCTGGGTGGCTGTGATTTGGATAGGTGAAATGGAGATGTGCCTGTTTAGTCTTGGTCCATAGTGAAGAGATTAACAACAGCTTTGCCAAATTAATTCCCCTGTGTAATGTTACTTGTTAATTCAAAATTAATTAATTTTCCAAGTTATCCTGAAGAGAATGAGACAGGAGTATCTGTTAAGTTTTATTGTAGGGACAAATATCAGGATTATGTCCACTAATGCCTATATACTGCATGTCTTAAAAGAATCCCATCCAGAAAGCAGATTAAGACATGGAAATATTACTAATCATATTTCACTGAATGAGGAACAAGTTTGTTTAATTCTCCTTCTGAGTATTTGCTTCTGTTATTAGTTTTTTACAAGTTTTTTTTTTATCTTAAAAATGTAGGCAGAAATAGTTATTAGCTAATAAAACCTTACAGGAATATCCTAAAGTGCAGTTTCCTACTGTATTGCATCTGATTTTTTTTTTTTAATATGTTCATGAATTTCCACAAAATTAACACTTTCTTATTATTCCAGCTGTAAGATGTGGTACAGGTAACGTGTTTTCCTGTATATCTTTTGAGTCCCTGATACATTTTTAACTATAAACCAAAAAAAAAAAAAATCCAACCCAACCAACCAACAAAAAACCAAACCAAACCGCAACACCAAACAAACAAAAGCACGACACTGCACCCCCCTTGTGTTAGGACACAGAATCAATCTTACTTCTTTAAAGATTCTTGCTGATTTTGCAAACTAACCAAATGTAAGAGATAAACTGGTAGATCAAAAATACCTAAGCTCTAAGAAGTGACAAAGCTTTAAAGACTCAAAAAGCTGAAGCACAGCAGTCTAATGTGAAGCAAGCATCGTCCTACTCAGCAGTAAAGACCTTGCAGATATGTGAATGCTTTAAATATAAACTGCAGATGCTCTTCTACCCTGTAGAAAAGGATGCTTGCAAGGCACAATGGAAAACTGAGGGTACCTGGGAAGGAAGGGTCCAGGCAGTTCACAGAGGAGGTATGGCTTGGGCCAAAGACAACAAGTGTTCTAGAGGAAAGAGAGGGGTTTGTGATAAGGCAATCAACTCATTGTTTTATGTGTTGACCCTGAACAACCTCCTGAACTCTTTCATCACTAATTGATGCCCTCTTCACACCTGTTCTTGTGTCATGTGTTCCATGCAGTGCTGCAGACCAACCCTGGCATGGCAGCACATGACTCCCCAGCAGCTCAGGCTTAATACTGGTGATACCGAGCTTCTTATTTATTGTCCTTAATCCGCTCACTGCTGCCTTTCTCCTTTGCTGCTGACAAAACAACTCTGTCCTGTCACTCAGGCTCATAGTGCAAAGTAAGGACTCCTCCCTCCTCTACATCCCAACTTGTCTGTGAATATATTTTTGTTCCTTCCCTCCACTCAATGAAATACAGGTGTCTAGGAAGCTGGCAGACACTATATACAACTTCACACGCCAGTTCTTTGACAATGTGCTAGTATAAAGATTTGAATCTCCGATTAGCATCTCCCTGCCTTAACCTATGTCCATCTGGAGGGCTTTTCAGACAAGGGCTGGCTCTAACTATTGTCTCATTTATGTGCCTAACTGCCATGCCTCACAAATAACTTTGTGAGAAATCTGCTAACATATTGCTATGGATTTTGAGAGACAAGCTGTATATTTTATTATTTCTCTTACACAAGTAACATTGTTCATAACAGCAGATGACATATTTTGCTGTCTTGACTTGGTCGTGGGGAATGTAAGTGCAGACACAGGCAACAAATTTCAGAATGAATATCTTACTGCCCAGTTGTTCTGCCAGTACCTTTTAGTTGCAGAAGTTTTTATTCTAAGTGTTTCAGAAAAGGAACTGAGGTCTCTCTCTCTCTCTCTCCCCTGACATTTAAAATATCTTTACATTTGGGTGAGGTCCTCTGATATTTCATCCCCATTGGTCCCATTGTACCTGCACCTCATAGATGATGATATCTGTTCATTGAGGAAGAGAATGCTGCTTGTTTGCAGCATGAATGCTGTAATTTGAACTTATTTAACTATTACCTTTGACTGTTTTGCCTATCAGCTGGCTGTGAGAAGATACCACATGGTAAAGCTCGGTGACAACTGAAGTACAATATCAAATTGTGTTCTGCAGTCTAGTGTTTAGTGTCTTTCTCATCTGTTGTCACTTCTCTTGTAGCATTTTGCCTGTCCCACAATATTACAATGCTGTCAATCTCAAGCAAAACATGGACTGAATGTTTGTTCCTGTCCTTATCATGCTCAAACAGACTTGCATGTGGTTCTTATATTACCACCACAAATTGAAACAATACATGCTGATTTATTTAGCTGCCACATTCCCATCTTACTATGCTTGTAGTTGTAGTATACCTGGTAAGCCAGCACTTAATGAAAATGAAACTGTATGAGGACCTTGGAGTTTTAAAAAAAATTATTTTATTTAGAAACAAAGAGGAACTTTAGCAACATCCATGAAAGGTAATGCAGTACACAGCTATAGATGGAGAAGAATCTGAATCCAATATATACACACACACATACATATACCATATTGATTATATAAAGAGATTTCTAATATTGTGTTATGTCCATTAAAGCAGTAAATAAACTGTGAAATATTTTCTTTACTAGCTGCTGTTTAATTATAAAATAGTATTACTGTATTTAATTATAAAATCCTGGTTTTCCCAGGCTGGTGAGCTACATTCCCAGAGCAGCATGAGCTGTGTGCTAGAGGCCAGTCAGTAACTGTGAACAATAGGTCCTTCCTTTACAGTGTCTAAAATACAGAGCTTGCTCTCAGTTGAAAGTGTGCATTTTCAGTTTGAAATAGTATTTTATGGATGTATTTTGTAGCTTCACTTATCTCTAGTTCTAGAGGTGTTTCTTAAACTTTGTGCTTGTCTATATAAAAATGCACAAAGTGTAAAGTAGTCTGTATATGTTGTAACTGCTGTGAAAAGCCAAACGTGAAAACACAGAGTTAAACTCTGTGTGTATGTTTATGCATTGTGCTTGTATCACCCTGTGTGTCATTACGCTGGTCTGATCAGACTGTGTTACATGTGGGATTATGGTCCTGGCTTCTCAGTAAAAGCAGGACAGAAGGATAGAGTCATATAATCAATGCAAACTCATTTATTATACAAACAAGCATCTCTGCTTGGTCCAGATGGATTTTCTTTATGGCCAGGTGGTGGCACAGCCTTCATTTTGGGCAGATGAGGGGGTGGATCAGGCTGATCTGGTTTTAGAAAAGATGAGAACTGGGTCTGAAATCATGTCTGTCTTTCCTTTTTTTGGCTGGGTTTGGCTCTCTATTCTTATACAAGTGTGTATATATGGGAGAGATGGGCCCCAGTAGCTAGTTCCTGTTGCTGCTGCTGGTCATGAGCTCTCATTACATGCAGGGCCTGGTGAGATACTATAAACACAGCAGTGCTCTGATGGGTCAGTTTGGAGTCACTTCCACCTAAAGAAAAAGCGTTCAGCTGCAGATAGACTCTCCACTCTTTCACATATTGCATGCTCGCTGCTCATTGCAGCTCAAAGGAGCCTTTTTAACCTGTTGATATTTTGCACATCATCATACAACAATGGCATCACACAGCAATGGCATCACACAGCAATGGCACCAGGTAATTCAAATCAGGGCTTATTTCCCCCCAAGATTAATTCTTCTTGAGGTACACATCAGATTTCCCCATCCTCCCACATTTGTTCAGGGTAAAGTCTCACACCCTCAGAGATGAACTCTTCTAGGTACCCTGCCATATTCTACCACACACCTTGCTATTTATGACCACACTGTGTCAGGCCATATCCCTGTGTGAGATTCATAAACAGAAGGTTAGCCTTAGGAAAAGCCAGCAAGAGATTCTTGAGACGCACCAGTATGGGCACTCTGATTACCCAAGAATGCTGAAGGGACTGAAGAGCCGTCGTAACACGACAGAAAGCATTTCCCCACAGGAGAAGGCGGTGAAGGTTCTGTTCTTCATTCAATCTGTAAACTTGCTGTCAGAGAAGGAAAAAAGGTGTAGTTGTTAATTGTCTCCACAAGATGGTTCCCGAGGTACTGGGATGGCTGCAGTGCAGGGCTCCGGGCCAGCGGACTTTTAGCATAGTTCCAGGAGTAACAAAACCAAGTGCTGCACAGCAAACTCCGAAAACCCAAACCAGGCTTTAACAAGCTCTCACATTTGACGTGCAGCAAGAGATGGAGCATGGCTTGGAGCAGGAAAGAGAACAAACAAGCTGGTGTTGAGGAAATAATAAGTCATCATTGCAACCAGCAACTGCCAAACAGCTACAATAACTCCTCCTCTCTATCACACTTGGACCAATTCTGTTTGTGCCCCGTGTTGGGTGCCAAAAGGGACTGTAGTAGACTTACTCTGGTTGGCAGCTGAATGATAGCTGTATTTTCACTGGAGAGTACTTAGTAACTGAAATCTATAAGCCATTGCTACTGCTTTCTTCCACAGACTGCCTGAAACATGTCCAACACATTGAAGAAAAGGATGATCTTAAGCACTACAAGACTGATTTGAAAAGCAGTTGAAGAAATAGCCCTTGGACTCTATTCCTTGCTGCATCTTGTGATACGGAAATGTGTAAATGCCTGTAGTCATCTGTGGTATATTTAATGGTACCTCACTCAAAATGATGAGAGTTCTATTCCTCTATATGATACTTCAAGCTCATATTTTGGTAATAATTTAACTTCTCTTGTTGACTTCTTTTTCAAGTACTGTATCTCCACTGGTGTGCTATCTTGGTGAATGTAAATATTCTAAATGCTTTTAGAGAAAGCCAGCTACATCGAAATGCATTGTAGCATTGCTCAGGAATATTGCAGATCCACTGAAAATCACTGAACAGAACCCATTCTAACTCAACCCAGGACAAGTAGCCAAGTATTTTAGATGTCCTTCCACTTTACTGCATCACCTTCATGGTCAATGTCTATGAAAGCCATCTCGCCAATTACTCTTACTGAGCTTGAGTCACCTTCCCAAGGTGGGTCAGCTACCTGCCTCTAGCATGGCAGAATAATGAAGGAGGATGTGGGAGAAGGCTTTGGCTGCTCACAGTTCTCTTCCTTTCTCCCATCTTTCTAGTTTTACCCTGTGGGACAAAATAATGACATTTAGCAGAACAGCTTTCTGTGCCTCCTTGCAGGATGTGTGGGTTCTCCACACACATTACACATGTGGTTTTTGAAACAAGCTCTGCCTGTGTCATATTGAGGCCACAGCATATGTTCACTCCCTTTCTGCTGGAGGGAAAGTAAGTAAACAACCACACAAATATGAGAACTGCAATGCTGAGAAATCTACTCATGGCACATAGGGATAATTTAAGCAGATATATTGTCCCAGGAGTGATTATTATTCAGACCATTTACAAGAAATCTGCTACAAGCACAGCGTGCAAGTTATTTTCATTTACAGGAATGGCAGGCTGAGTTCTTAGAAAATAGCTCTGAACTAGCCTGCATTGTCATTTTGATAGAAAAGCAGCTGGTGGATCTCAAATTTGGTACTTTAGTTTCACATAACTTCAGTATTTATGATTCTTCCTGGTACTAATAAATATAATTCTGTGCTTTGTTGCTGTGCTGGAAGTAGGAAGGGAAGAGACGTCTGGGAGACATTGGTTCATTGCCTGTAGACTTGCAAGGTCATTATTTAAGGAGGAGTCTAACAAGGGATGTAGCTTTGACATCACTCACATGATCTGAAAAAAATTATCTTCAACTGATGGAATATTTGAATAAAGCATATGGTTGGCAAGGCTGATAGCAGTTTGAAAATCCTGGTTGTCAAAAAGGGATCCACAAGGGGAGGAATACTAGGCACAAAATTTTGGTGTGTTTTCAGCATGAAATTACACTACAACAATATCCATCATTGAGAGGTTTTCAAGCCAAATCCACACACTGTTTTATGACAAGAAAGAGACTGAATTCCACAGCCTGTGGAGAAACTCTGCCTAGTGAGGGTTTGAAAAGAGGTTGTAAGTCATGTAAAAGGAAAAGACTCAAATCCTAGCAATACCTTCTACTATTCTAAAATGATTTATGACAGATGGGGATAATCTTACCCTATTAACAAGCAACTAAATCTCATAATTTGATACCAGATTCACAACTGTGATCTAAAATACTGTCCTTAAGTAAATTGAAATCCTGGACAGTTTTACAGCATTTCAACTGAGTGTTCAGTGTAACAAGCTCTCCAAGCCTTATTGATTCCAGAAGAATAATTGGGCCATTATAGAATGAAAAATATTTTAAAATCTATTAACCAAAATTAAAAAAAAAAAAAAAGAAAAAAAAAATCTGTCCTGCATAACTCTGAAAGAAAAAAAAAAAAAAAGAAAAAACAAAACTGCCCTGCATAAATCTGAAAGAAAAAAAAAAAAAAAAATCAATTCATGCAAATGTCTCCTCTTGTGTGAAAGGGACACTTATTACTGTCTTGTAAATAGCGCTGGTTTATGACATGGCTAATCAATGGTTGTATTATAAGTTCCAGAACACAAGGCCAGAATGAGTTCCAGATGGACCAGGGGTAGGAGGTCTGGGAAAATAAAAGACATCTTGAACTCTAGTTTGAGGGAACCAGTCCTGTTTGTTATCTGCATTAAGTACTGCAAGTGTTTGTTTATTGGTAAACAAATTATGTAGAAAGGTTTGTTCTGATGGCACTTCTCCAAACAAGTTTTTACAGAAGGGAAAACCACATCTATCAGCTCTGTCGTCACAGCTTTTAAAAAAAAAAAATGCCCTTTTAACTTTGTTTTCCTGATTTTTTTTTTTTTGTTGTTGTGTTTAACCTCTTTCAGGTTAAAATGGTACCTCTGCTGAGTTGTTTACTTCTTTCTGTGCAAAATCTCCATTTCACCAAATTTCAAACCTGGCAACAACAGAAGGGATTTAATCATCTATCAAACAAAAAACAAACCAAACAACCCCAATGTGGACACATTCATGGGGGAGTTAAAAATGTGAAGGCCGTGTTACTCTGATTTTTACCTTGGCTTTTTTTCATAGTAGAAACTGATATTTGAGTATATACATGAGCTAAAACCATTTACTTTTTTGTTTTTTTTTTTTTTTTTTTTTTTTCCCTCTTGCTGTGTTCATTAAGCTGGTAAGGATTTGGCAACAGAGGAGATGGTCAGGAGAGTGCGTGTCTTACTAAATGATCTTTAAGATTCCTCCCAACCCATTCTATGATTCTGTTTCCAGCTGTTATTTTAATAGAGCATTATAAGAGCAACCGAAGGTCAGCTACTCCATCTGAAAATCTTTGCTGTTATTTCAGTAGGCCACAGTGCAGCTGGTAAGACATCGCATCCTGCTGCTGCCAGGGCAAGCCCATTTCCTGTCAGGAGTCCTGGAGTTTCAGAAGTAGCTCAGGCATGCTATAAATCTTCTGACATCTAGTAGAAAAACCTATCTCAGGTTCTATAGCTTACATTTTCTAATTACTATAAACATCAGTTGGTGTCTATTAAAAGTTGCATTGCTTGGTCAGGAACTCTGACAATAAGAAGTCTGTACCTGCAACTCTCTGGGCAAAGAAACAACATCCCTGACCTCCGGAGATCAACTGGCTTCTGCCACAGTTGTCATTTCAGTCAGCCATTCTCATGCTAATCTATATCGTCTTGACAACCTTCCTCAAATGGGGTGCTTTGTTTCCGCTTCCTTTGTGCATTCATTTTAGATTTGGATTTTACTTTTCAGTCATTGGTCATTAACTTGAAATTTTGCCTCATGTTTGAGTGTCTGGTGTCATTGAGGACTGAACAAAAGACTTCTGATATACTGACTTCTCATTCCAGTCTTGTTTTGGGGGAAGCAGTTCAATTCTTTGTTTTACATCCCACACCTCAATCAGTGAGGCACCTTTTGAGAGCTACATTCTGATTGCAAATCTATTGTTCTGATTGTACATCTATTTGACATTATGTACTCATCAGGAAGGTTTTTGCTACTCAATCTTCATTTAATAGCAACCTTAATTTCTTTTTTCAAATGCACTGCAGCTTCAGTTTTAATCATTTGGATAGAATTATGGTTAAGGTTTGGTTCTATTCCAAACAAAAATAACTTCCTCAGGCTCTATTCTTGAACTGGTCTGACTCATTGAGAGGAGCTGTTTGTTATTTACAGCTGGCTGACAGTTGTAATACATTTAAAGCCTTCACTATTGCAGACTGTCATTGGCAGGGCAGAAAGCTCTTAGCAAATATGCTTGTTGGAGCCATAACAACATAGTTCAGTGATTTTGTGAATACTCAGTGCACTGCAACACATCACGAGATGTGAGCTTTTGCACTCTTGGACACTCCTTTGCACTGCTGAGGTAGCAGGGCTGAGCAGTATCCATTAGAGAAGCAGCACAGCAGTAAAACAAAACAACCAAGAAGCAGCGACAAAGAACAAAAAGTATGGGTTCAGGCTCTTGCTGTCCTCCAAACAGCCTTGCAGTGAAAGTGGGACACAGCAGCACAGTGGCAGAGGTACACAAAGCATCCTCATGGCCCACAACCACTCTGCACCACGTGTCCTGATGTTTTTCAGTAGGGTGGAAACTGGGACACGTTACTCAAAATATAAGGTGAAAGCCATAAGGATTTGGCTCTGTATGGACTGGATATGACTTTTATCCTTTGAATAGTTTTCTCCTATAGTTTTCTTCTCATTATAAACCATGCAGTTTATAATGAATTACTGTATTCTTCTTACAAACTGCTGGAACTTTTGAGATTTTTCTTTTCTTTAATATGAAAGATACAAAGTGATTTTGCCTTCTTTTCCAAGAATTCTTTTCTTTCATATAAAGAGAAAAGGTTAAGTATGTTGCAAACACCTAGTTGATGGGAGGTTGACCATGAGCCAGTCATGTGCTCTTAGGCCTGGAAGGTCAATGCTGTTTTGGGGTGTATTAAAGGGGTCGTGGCTAGTAGGTTGAGAGAGCTTCTCCTGTCCCTCTACTCTGCCCTGGTGAGGCCACATCTGGAATACTGTGTCCAGTTCTGCCCCTCCCCAGTTCAAGAAGGGCATAGAACTGCTTGAGAGACTCCAGCACAGAGGCACAAAGATGAAGGGCATGGAACATATCTGTTGTTAAGAGACACTGAGGGAACTGGAGCTCTTTAACTTGGAAAAGAGGAGCCTGAGAGGTGACCTCATCAATGTTTTAAAATATGTAAAGGGTGAGTGCCAAGAGGCTGGAGCCAGGCTCTGCTGGGTGATACCCAATGTTAGGACAAGGGGCAATGGGTAGAAGCTGAAGCATAGAAGTTTCATGTAAACATGAAGAGGAATTTTGTCCTTGTGAGGGTGCCAGAACATTGGAACAGGCTGCTCAGGCAGGTTGTGGAGTCTCCCTCTCTGGAGATACTCAAAACCTGCCTGGATGTCTTCCTGTGTGATCTGGTGTAGGAGATCTTGCTCTGGCAGAGGGGTCGGACTGGATGAGCTTTCAAGGTCCTTTCCAGCCCCTGACATTCTGTGATCTTTGTGCTTAAGTAAAAATAAATGAATCAAACCAGAAAATGAGTAATTAAAGATAAGTCCAATATTTTCTCATTCTATCATCAGATACTAGTAAGAAGAAAAATTACCTGAAATTTTGCCAGGGGAGGTTTAGGTTGGACATGAGGAACAATGGTGAAAGAGTGATCAGCTATTGGAACAGGCTGCCCAGGGACATGGTGGAGTCACTCTCCCTGGAGATATTAAACAACATGTGGCTGTGGCACTTTGGGGTATGGTTTAATAGCCACAGTGGTATTGGGTTAAAGGTTGGGCTTGATGATCTTGGAGAGCTTTTCCAACCAAAACAATTCCATGACAACACAATTCTGTGAATACACAATACTACTCATCCATGAGCATCCAGTATCTGCCACATACTTCAGCTCATCATAAGCATAAAGAAGGAGCCAAACATAGAGGAGCTCAGCCTAAGAAAGAAAATCCCACCAATGCCTGTGGGTGATGTTAGAGCAACCATTAAGTCCCTATCCTACATAACCGGGGGGCCACCAGGCCCCCCGGCCTTTAGATCACCTCCACCATTCACCCAGTGTGCACCATGAGGACTCACCTGTAGTGACAGGAGGAGGATCCCTCTGCCCAGTTGGGCAAGCTTGGGGCTTTTGCCTTTCCTGGGGCTGATTAAATAGGGGAATGGGCAGGCAGGGCAAAGTGATCACACCTGGAGTGGGAGGAGACTCCAGCAGAGCCCAGGTGCTCTGAGTTTGGGGTAAAAGAGGGGAAAATGCTGTGTGGGGAGGTAAAAGGGCAGATGTGGTGGAAAAGGGGAGGTGGTGGTGCCACCAAAAGGAAGGAGGTGGAGAGGAAAAGGATGGAGATGAAAAGAGGAAGATGGGGGGAAAGGAAGGAGATGGAGAACAAAAGAGGAAGATGGGGGGAAAGAGGAGTTGGAGAGGAAAGGAGGGAGATGGAGAAGTGAGATAAAAAATAAAAGTGAAAAACTGGACTTTAAAAAACAAACCAAAAACCAACCAACCAACCAAAAAAACCCACAAGATGATCCTGCTTTTGCAGGAGGTTTGGACTAGAAGATCTTTTGAGGTCCCTTCCAGCCCCCATAGCATTCTGAGATTCTGTGAATAGTGATGTTTGTTAAACTTTGTTTCTGTTCTGAGCTGGACATGTGAGACAACTCATTTAAGTCTAACATGCTGGCTTTTCTTTTGTCCACTCTCTTTTGTATACCCCTGGCTAAGGCATCTGCCCTTTTCTTTTGCTTATGTGCTAAGTCCAGGTTGCACCTAAAATGAGAAGCAACGAGAAGTTTTAGCTTGGTGTGTATTTTTTTATTGTTTTAGACTAACTTGAACTAACAATACCTAAATTTAAATGTAAGAAGTTTTTAGGCCTACATTCCAGATAGCTGTTCAGCTTTGTGTTGCATTTAAACATTGCAAGCTCAGAGAGTAGTATAATTTCATTAGATATCTGAATTCCATTTCTGATGCTGTTATTAAGTAGCAATATTATTTAATGCTTATATGTACTTCATTTAAAGAGGTGATAATTATTAAAATCATGACTGCCTACTGCAATTAGCTCGATAATGAGTATAATATCGATTACCATGTAGAAGGCAGGGGAAGAACTCTTAAGGCTTTTTCACAATTAATGAATAAAGCATGCTAAGCTGTATGAAGAACTGACAATTACTAAATACACCCAAGGGATTGCTGAGTGTCAGGCTCAGTCCTCAGTGTACTCTTCCTGCTCAGAGTGCTCCAGCTAATCAGAAGAAATTTCTTTCTTGGCCCATGTTATGCCAGATCTCAAAGTGGCCTGAGCAGCTTTTTGTGGAAAAACATCCTATTACCATTTGAATATCCTGACACAGTCTGTTGGGAAATAATGTTCTCATTGAAAATTCCAGCCTCCTATTTTTAAGGAATATAAGCACCACAGGGCTAAAGTTGTGTCATATTATCCAAAAGCTGACATCCTATTTCACTCAATTTAGGATAGTATAAGTGGAGTGGAATGCATTTATTTACAACTTCTCAAACAGCCAGGACAGCTACACAGTTACAAGTGTTTATAAAAGGCATCAGTGAAAAAATGAAAGAAAACTGTGCTTTAATCTTTTTATACAAAAAAAAATGTAAACTCTGCTTGCAATCAACCAACCTATTGTAGGGGTCTTTGCTGGCCCACACAGAGTCAGGAACTTCTCCCTTCATCCAGGCTTTATGCCAAGGGTACATTTATCAGAACAAACCTCCTCTATTGGTCCATTTCTCAAAAATTCTCTTTATTATTTTCTAACATACTTGAGAAAGGTCTGACACTCCTCCTCTAAACTAAATTCTTGTCTCTTTCAACAAGCAGTTGATTGTTTTATTATGTTGGTTCTTAACAAAGAAGTAAATGTTCCCCAACTTGTACTCCAGTGCTGTCTGTGTACCTGATGAGTTATGAAGTTTGTGTATTTGGAAAGCACCCAGCTGAATGCAAAGACCCAGATGAAATCCATTCACACAGTGCATCATTGGCTCTTAGCTGAGAACAGAGAGTATGGGAGTCACCTACCTTAGGGTGATAGTAGGATTCTGATGATTGAACTCCTGTCTTTGAAAGGGGAAGCAATAACAGTGTAACTTCAAATAAAGCTGACTTTTACATGTACATCAGGCATTGTGCCAGAAGCAACCTTAAGATAATAGCTAATGAAATAATGAGGAAACAAGTAAGGAAATTTCTAGGAGCTTGGCTACTAAAGAGTCATTTGAAGAAGTGTCTGACACATTGAAGAAGTGTCTGAATATTTTGCTCTACTGTGAGAACAGTCGTGCAGGAGGGAATGAGGTTATCTTTACATTATCTGGAAGACTTTTCAGTGATACATATGAAACCTTTTACATAGCTACCAAAATCCAGTCCTGTCAGCAATGGGAGGCACTATCTATGGCATATTCCATCTATGAAGGAATACAATGACAGCTTCACAGCTCAGCAGTCATTCATTGGTGACTATTGTACAGTAGATAGGTAGAATTCAATTATCTACTCTGGAAATTATTTTCTCTGCGTGTCCAAATGTCATTTAAAAAAAAAAAAAAAGTTATGACATATCTTGTGATATTTATTAAGTCATTGATTTTGATTCATCTTTGTCTCTCTCCTCTAGCAGGAATTTTCACAGTTCACTTTGCTATCTCCTAATTTTAATTTCACTGTTAAACTGTTAATCATTTCCAATGCACACCATCATGACTGTTGCACCTATTTTACACTGGTTTGCTAATAAATCACACTGTCTCATGGGAAAGTTGGAGCAGAAAAACAGAGACACAAGCTGCTCTTCAACATACTTATTTACTTCACTTAGTTATTTGATAAAAGGAAACTCTTTACATATAACTGCTAGATCACAGTTTGGGAGCAAATCAGAAAGTGCTCATTCTCTACTAAAGCTGAGGAAGGTGATGGCTGTGGCACAGCAGTGACATTACTCAGATATTTCTCCTCTGTAACTGGCAGAAAGGATGCTGGAACAATTCTTTTATTTCTGCATTTCCTTTGTTCCCTAGTAGAGACTGTGAATTACTTATACTTCCCTGTTAGCCTCTTTGTGTTTTCACTGTACATGGGATCTTTTACATAGGTTAGATACATCTCTCTTCTCTTTTTGATGCCCTAAAACCAGCTCTGCCCAGCTCCCAAGACTGCTTTCCTGCACTGATGAGTCATTGACCTTCTGTGGTTTGTATTTACATCCCACTGTGGATCCTGGCCTTTGCTGTTATCCTTCGCCTGCACTCTTGGGGCCTTTGCAATGCTGTTGTGGAATTCAACAGGATTTTGGCACACAGTGCCACATCTTCAAAGGGGAACAACATCCCAAAGCTCAATACTAGCATAATAAGCCTCATTGCCCAAGCTCTCTGCACAACCAGTGTACAGAGATAAGCTCTCCAGAGAGAAACTCAAAGTAGAGAAATTGGAGTTACATTCCCTTCTGAAACAATTTCTGAAGGACCCCATCCTTGATAATTGATGCTAGAAGGAATCTAGGATGTTCAGTCTTAAGAGGATTGTATCAGCCTTTGAAAATAGTGTCCAACACCCATCATCACCCAGCTATTGCCTCCACATCCTTGCTAAGAAAGCATAATTGTCCTGAGGAGCAATCAGTGCGGGATTGCTGTGCAGCTCTGACAGGTGTTACGAACACTAAATCCTCCTGTAGACCAGTTCAGCCAAGGGACTGAGTTCTCTTACTGCAAACACGGTACTTAAAGGGTACTTTCACCACTGGCATTAATTCCTGTACTTAATTAACAAACTTCTCTCTGACTCTAGGCTTTTTTTTTTTTTTTTTTTTTTTTTTTTTTTATGACCCATATGTTTCAAGCTTCTGATCACATCTTGTGGACTATAATTTGTTTTAATGGAGGAATGATAAATTTAAAAGATATTGAGTATTCATAATGTATACATTTACGAGGCAGTTGTGCTGTTTTCAGAAATCTGACCAAATATCAATTGGTAACTTAAATTCCTACATGCTAAAGAGCTCCAGATGCCCTTGGACTTCCAAGTTACAATCTTTTTATGTCACTTTTTGATTTATTCTTTCTGTTTGTATAGTAACAAACCTGCTCTTACAGAAAAAATGGCTCTGGCTGTTTTCAATAGTAAAATCACCATCAATAGCATATTATTTAAAAAGGAGCTTGGAGTCTGGGTTGATGAAAAGCTCAACATGAGCCTGCAGTGTGTGCATGCAGTCCAGACAGCAGCTGAGTCCTGGGCTGCGGCAGGGCAAGAGAGGGGATTCTGCCCCTTTGCTCTGCTCTCCTCAGACCCCACCTGGAGTCCTGTGTGCAGTTCTGGAAACCTCAGCACAGGAAGGACATGGAAGTGTTGGAGTGGGTCCAGAGGAGGGCCACAAAGATGATCAGAGGGCTGGAGCAGCTCTGCTATGAGGACAGGCTGAGAGAGTTGGGGCTCTGCAGCCTGGAGAAGAGAAGGCTTTGAGGAGACCTTACAGTAGCCTTCCAGTATCTGAAGGGGGCCCACAGGAAGGTTGGGGAGGGACTATTGACAAGGTCTTGCAATGACAGGACAAGGGGCAATGGGTTTAAACTGGCAGAGGGGAGATTTAGACTGGATGTTAGGAGGAAGTTCTTTCCAGTGAGGGTGGTGAGACACTGGCACAGGTTGCCCAGGGAGGTTGTGGCTGCTCCCTCCCTGGAGGTGTTCAAGGCCAGGTTGCAGGAGGCCTTGAGTGAGCTGTACTAGTGGGAGGTGTCCCTGCCTATGGCAGGGCGTTGGAACTAGATGATCCTTGGGGTCCCTTCCAACCTTACCATTCTATGATTCTATGAGAATTATAGCTTACTGACCCCTAGCAATAGCTCTTTGTTGCTCTTGTCCTTTCTTTTTGACAAGGTAGAAAATTGTATTGTGCATCAACCTGAAATTAAATTAGTTTAAGATGCAAGCACATAACTTCAGCAGCTAGAGAACGTAGACATGGCAAGTTATGCCAAAGATCCTCCCATCCCAGCAACCTGTAGCAATCAACAGCAGATGTCTAGTGCAGAGAACAAACCCAGAACTGTTGGGTTATGTTCTGAGAGAGATGTCACTCTGCTGAGCCTCCTGTGGATACTGCTTACTGCATTTGCCCAATCACTTACTGAATCCATGTACACTTTTACAGCGAACAACACTACCAGTAGAATTTTTGTGGTTTATTTACTCATTGCTTGGAAGATCACCTCCTGTTGTTTGTTCAGCATCTGCTGCCTGCTGGCTCTATTTGAGATTAATATCCCTGTCTCCTGGACTGTAAAAAACAAATGTCCTCTATTTATTTGCTGAGTTGCTAATGGCTGCAGACTCCTCTACTGTATTCACTCCTCAGTGATTTCTTTCTCATGCTGGCACTTGTTCCTCACAGAGCTGGTCCAGACCCTGATCATCCCTGTTGCTCTTCTCTGAACCCATTCTAGTCCCTGGGTTGGGAGACTCATAACATCCCAAAATATCCAAGGTGCAGGCACATGGTGTTCATGCACAGAAAAAACACCAAATGTTCCTTGTTCTGTTCTCTGTTCTTTTATATGTAATTTCTAGTGTTTGGTTGTTTGCCTGATCTGAACACTTGAGCATTTAGCTGACACTTAAATTCCAATGACAAGATGCAGCAGCAGTCAGGGAGGCCATTATTTTATATATAAAGTCTTCCAGTGCCAATCATTTGATCCTTAATATTTTCCTCATGCTTTTTATTCCTACTGTTCCTGGCCCTTTGTTACCGATAATTCAGTGATGATTTGGAAAATCTTGTTTTGCTTCAGAAGTAGCAGCCACTGGCTGCTTTGCATGTCAGAAGTACATAGCAATTATTTGATGGAAATCAAAGCTTCCAGGCTACTACTCAATTTAAATTCTGCTTCAAAGCCACATCTAATTTGAATAGGTTAATATCCCCTCTTTTTATTCAGAGGCATATTTTAATTCAACAAGGTTTTCATCATGAGATAGCCTTAAGATTTTTACCTTAAAGCATAGGCAGCTATTGTTTTTTTTTTTTTTTTGGTTTTTTTTTTTTTTTTTTTTTTTTTTTTT
>VWZE01008014.1:740746-813409 GCA_013396675.1 Eubucco bourcierii
TTTTTTTTGTTGTTGTTTTTGTTTTTGTTTTATTTTTTTCCAATAAAATGTCCTTAGAATTTTTCTCACAAAGAGCTTTTTTTTTCTTGTTGTTGGGTTCTGTTGTTTGTGTGTGTGTGTGTGTGTGTGTTGCTTTTGTATGGTTGTGCTTCGTTTCTTTTCTTTCTGTTAAGTTAGATCTATCATCCTTAATTCTGATACCAATTTGCTTTTCCTTGGAAGTCTTTCCTATCTCCCCACTTTTCTTTCAGTAGCGTATATATTGCATGAGGAATGTAGTGGATATGAAATCTCCTGAATGTCTGGATTTTTTTTTTGCTTCACAAAACTTATTGTTGTCATCTGACAAGCTGGACTTGGTCATCCTGCAACATTTTTTAGATTCAAGCATCAAAGAATCAATTCAGAGTTTACAGACCTGTGCAATTTTGTATTGCCGCTAGCTGCCTTGTCATTACCTACTTTGTGCATTCAAGCTGTTAAGGGTAGAGACGTTCTTCTGTTGTGCAAGACTCTCTTGTGTCTGTGCCACAGAGCTGGAAACTGTAGCAAATATGTTTTCCCTGTTTGTTCCGTCTTCCTCCATTACAAACACCTTCTGTTCTGACGAAAACTTGTCATTAACTGCTTGCTGATCATGCTAAACATTCATTAAAGGAAACTCTCTGGGGAAAAAAGGCTATCAGCAATTTTGAAGGCACAACACATGATGTTTGGGTGTGGAGAAGAGAAAAAACAAAGGCAGTATTTCTTGATCTGGTGGTGGTGGATGAGAGTCAGTGAACTGAAACATGGTTAAACCTGATTAAAAGTTTTATTGTGAGCTAAAAAAAGAGGAGTAGCAAAAAGATTTCTGAATGGATTTAAATTTCTTTATGGCCGTATCTCATTTCTCTGCTAGTAGTACTCCAGTGGAGGTGTACAGCAGTATCAATCTAGTACATTTTCCCATTTAACAGATTTTAGGCTTTTAGGCCACTTAGAATATTGATTCAAACAATCCTAAGAGAATTTTGTTTTCTGTTGAGTTTGGTTTTCCTCTTCCTGTTCTTGCAGTAGCACGGAGGAAAGTGTAGTGTGTGGGTGTTCTGTTGAGGCTTATTTATCTGCGTCAGTGAGTGTGCTCATTTTGCATCCAAGCATCCAGTTGCTGAAATTAGCAGTATGTGTAGAGCCTCTCTTGCATGCTGATACAGGAGCAAATAGAAATTTTAAGTTATTTGCACAGATTAAAAAAAAAATTCCATTGGAATAAATGATAATGAATTCTAAACACACAAATATATTTGGTAATTGACACTGAAATATTTATTATCTCCTGTTGTGCTGGCAGATGTGACACTTGCACTAGAAGTTTTTTGTCTGTGTGTGCTGTGAGGAGGGACCAGAATCCTTAATAATTTTGTTGTTTTTTTCTTTTGAAAAATGGTGTAACTTTAAGATCATGCTGAGATTATGAACAGGCCACTAAACACGGTAGTTGCGAATGGGCTGCAGCACCTCTACTATGAGGATAGTCTGAGGAGCAGGGGTTGTTGAGCCTAGAGAAGACTCTGGAGGGATGTTAGAGCTGCCTTCCAATAGGTATTGGAAGGTGTTGGAAGGTATTCAGGTGAAGAGATCCTACAGGAATGCTGCAGAGGGACTTTTCATAAGGGTGTCTAGTAACAGGAAAAAGGGGAATGGTTTTCAGCTGAAGGAGAGTAAGTTTAGACTGGATCTTAGGATGAAGTTCTTTGGTATGAGGGTCGTGGAACTCTAGAATAGGCTACCTGGGCAGGTTGTGGCTGCCTCCTCCCAGAGGATGTTCAAGAAGAGGCTGATGAGGCCTTGAGCAACTGAGTCAAGTTGTGAGGTGTCCCAGTCCATGGTGGGGAGGTTGGAGTAGATGATCTCTAAGGTCCCTTCCAGCCTAAGCCATTCTATGATTCCATGATTATGGTAACATTCCAGAGGTGAGCATCACCCAGAACCACAAAAAGCTTCTGTGCTGACCCTCAGAGGAATTTACCATCCTAAGTTTTGGGTTACCTTTCTGGACTAACAGCTGATGTAAATGGCCACTGCTCTGGAGACAACAAAGCTGTGATGGCTTTATCACAGAGGGGCTTTCACCAGAAGTCTTGTCTAGGTTTATGAATGTGTGAGAATGATGGTGTCTTTTAGAAATGGTATGCAAGTTAATAGCTTGACTTTGCTTTTTAGCCTTTGTTATTTTCTGTTTCAGAGCAGGTGTGCACACCATGCAGTGCATACTTCATGCTCACCTCTGCTTTGCTCACATGCTGGCTGCTTGCTGAGCTGATCCCGCAGTTTGATGTCTCTTCCTCTGCATAAGGAGGACTCACCCTGTGTACAGACTCATTAAAACTGATATGGCCCCTAGTGTAGCAAACATTGGTGAGGACTCAGAAGTCACTTTGTTTTACATAACCTATGTAAGAATTCAACTGACTGTCGTCTTCTAGGAAAAATGCCTGTGTTGGGGTAGTAAGAAATAAATCTGTAACAGTTCAATTCCTGCTGACTTTGAACCTAGAAGTATGTGTGTGAGAAGAAAGTGCCATGCAGGGACACTTATGCCAGGTAGAGAGAAACAGCTGAAGGCAAAGATTTCCCTAGGCAGTTGAAGGGACCACATAGTCCTACTGATGGGGTAAAACTCCCTGCAGTCTTCCAGGTCTTTCCACTGCTCCGTACAACATTGTGTGCATGCATCCGTTTTGCCAACATCAAAAATAACTGAAAACAAAGACAGGGAACAGAAATAGCATCCTGGAGTTAATTTTGTTCAGTCTGTAGCAGGTTGCATTGAGAGACATTAAGATCAGAGAACTAAAGTAGTTAAATGACACTTGTACAGCAGGTTGTTTGAGGATTGAGGACTGTCTCTTTAAAATCTGCCTTTTACTGGGGTCCAGCTTCATCAGTGTTCTATCCAGTATAGCGAGATTAAATTAGAATTTTGACCTGCTTCATTGCTTCTGTAAACAAGCAGATTCAATGAGTTTCAGATTGTTCATTGACATAATTATCTAGGTCATCTGGAGCTTGACCAAAGCCTGGTGAAAATCAATGGAAAGGATTCTATCAGCTTTAGCGGCTTTTGAATCCTGCCTTCGGAACTTGGAATAAAGATGACAATGTGGAAGGAATCTACTTCTAAGCATAAAAAGAACAGATTATACTTCCATGTTTTATTTTGATCAGTTAAAATACAGAATGGAATGCAGGCCTCATGATATTTCTATGTTGTAAAATGCCTTGATAGACATTTGTCATAAAGAAAATGGGAATATAAGCAGAACAAATTTAATATTGGTAAAACCGAGTGACACAATTTAGAGGGTGGAGCCATTTCCACTTCTTAATTCTGAAGAAATATAGTCAAATGTACTAGCAAACAATATATCATTTTATGTTATTTACTATGCCAGTGATGTGTACAGGGCAAAGGCTTTAAAATTCTGGTAGTAGCTGAAGACATAGGTGGACTCTTGGGGTCATTCCTATGTATAAGTGCCACTGCTGTCATTGCTGCCTTGTTCTCTCATTGCCCTCATTCTCCACCACTTGTTGCTGCCAGCAATCTGACAGGTGCAATGACTTTGGATTGAAGCAGATGCTCTTTATTCTAGGCCAGTGGAAGCATAACACCTGTGCAGGACAGAGGACTAAATGCATCAGACCTAAAAGGCCCCAAAAAGGCCCCAGAAAGGACCCCATCACTCTTGTGGTAACTCCTTTCATCCTATCACACAAACAATTCATTAGCATAATTTAGGTGAGTACAGCCCAGTCTTTAACATACATCATATTTTGTTTTTCCCCTGGGCCAGATGTCCCACTGTCTCTTCCTCCCCTATGGGAGGCATCCTGAAGCTGTGGGAATGAAGGCCAAGTGCTTAGACACTGCTCATTATTTTTCCCTCTTACATTGGATTCCCACATATAAGAGCTCTTAATAGAGCTCTCAATAGCCAAAAGTAGTAATAATTTCAATAAATCTGTGGTTGTTGAATACTGCTTTACAATTTTAGTGTTTTGCAGGGTTGGGTGTTTGTTTGTTTGTTTGTTTTGAATGAAATCAGACTAGTGTTTTCCTTCTAGACTATAACTGCTCTTCCAAGTCTAAATTCAAGATCTTATCAGAATGGTCCACTTTAATGACTTAATAAATTCAATTTTAACTCATGGCCTTATTTTAGCAATATTGATGCAGAATAAAAGGCACTCACTACAGTAAAGTAAAGCAAAGCATGTCTCCACTGGAATTTTACTGTTGTTGGTTCCCTTTATGTTGTGTGGTTTCCAGGAGTGAGATGGAAGTCTATATTTTCCTTTGAAAAAATTCACAAATTTGCACCTGCTAGAAAATGTAGCCTTGGAATTCTAATATGACTAAAGATTTCCCTGTTGCAAACCTCATTATTTCAAGAAATTATTTACTGCAACTGAAAATATCACTAAGGATGCCTGTTGAGACATCAAATTGACTTCAAAAGGCCGAATAAGCTCATTAGGTGTATTCAAAAGATTTGCTGCATCCCTTATCTATTCAAAGTCAATTAACTGACTTTTACTTAAAACCAGAAATCCTTTCCACAACTGTGCACATTTTCTTTTCAGTGATGATTACAAAACAAAATGTAGGCAAAGAAGTAATAAAATTTCCAGAAACATTTATATCTAGGTTTCTCCCCATAAGCTGCTCAAAATCAGTGAGAGAAGTGGGGTGCAGTGGGATCCCCACCGCTGCCTGTTGGCTCCTTTCCTAGGTGCTGCCACTGGAGCTGTCTGGCTGAGGGCAGATGTCCCTGGGTCCATATCTCAGAGGCTCTTCTCAGCTCAGCCATGAATAGGAACGCAGTGCTAGAAGGGGCTTAGCTTCAGTTTCTTCTTTGCAAGCAATCATTTGGGTGCCCTTCACAAAAAATGCCCAAGTCTCCCCTTAATTAGTGATTGTTCACAGTCTGTCCATTGAAAAGCCATCATACAGACACCTGTCTCCAGCAGTTCAGAACCTGCTTGAAGTTTGTATCTTAACCATACTCTCAGCTTGCTTCTCTTTTCTTCACATTATCTTTCATCTGTTAACCTGTTTTCCCTAAGGAGCAAAGCTTATCTGATCACATAGCCCACAACCTTCACCCTCATACTTAAAAATGAAACAACTTGATAAATGAGTAGGGGTCTACATCAGACCAAGTTCACTGCAAGACTGTAAAACCTGATTGTTTGCTGAAGGAGCAACAACTAAATGAATCCCACTGGTGCCTGTAGTGCCTTGCTTGTTACTACCCTATCACAACGTGTTTTGCTTGGTGAGAGGCAGTGTGAGACACTGCCATGTAGCTCAGGAACATGGAAGCCGGGCTGTGTCTGTCTTTGTTTTGGGGTGGACAAAAGACATACAATCTGTGAGTCAGTGAAGTCACCAACAAGCAGGGACCTGAGTGGAAATGTTAGAGAGCTTGGGGCAAGAAAAGATTGGAAAATATGAGAAACTTCTATGGCTTTCTCCCCCTTTTTCCTTTCCCAAGGCTCGAAGCGTCAGTATCCTTAAGCTGAAGGTCTATGACTGCAGACGAATCTACAACGTTACATCAATACACTGAGGAGAAAGCAGGCAGGGGATCTTTAGGGAGCATAGCAGCAGGGCTACACGGTGGCCAGTAGAGAGCAGTAGATAACCAGCAGCTGTACGCTCGTACTGCAAAATCTGAGCACCCCACAGCCATAGCAGGCTTTGGGAAGTTATTAACAGAAATCAACATCATCATGTAAAATTACCCTCTTGACGCTTCGTAATAGTCCAAACGCCCTTCAATCAAACAAAGCGGCAGGACGCAGCGCTCTGGTGATTAGTAGCAACCTGCACCTAAAGAGACCTCTAGAATGGATCACATAATGTGTGCACTTTGCTTAGCCACTTGGAGAGGGATCGTCTCCTACAGCACTAAGATCAGCTGGAGAAATGTGAAGCAACAACTGAGTTGGTTCCCTCAGTCTCAGAGTCCAGTCCTGCATTACGAGGGGTTGAGAGACTCTCAGAAGTTAAACTTCTTTTGCTGCTGTTTTAAATCCCGAGCATTTTCATTGTTTGAAGTTTGTGCTTGCACAGTTTGGAAAATAAGGATTGCATTTTTCTTTTCTAGTGCTCAGAATGGTTATAAAGTCAAATATTTTCACCCTGGAAGCCAAAATATTTCATTCACCATAATTCAGATCTACCAAGTGCATTCCTGGAATACATATGCAAAATAAGCTCTTTCTTCCCCCTTCCCAGAGCTGAACAGGCAGATTGTGGTTTGCATCACCACAGTCTACAGACTGAAGAACGACATCCACCTGACTATAGTTACGACAGTGTCCTGAAGCGGGGCAGGAGAAGGGGTTATGTGATAGTGTTACATTGGCTCAGAAACAAATTGTCCCCAAAATGTCTGCAAAGAGTGCAATTAATTTTTTTTTTTTTGTTTTTCATTTTTGACTTGGTAATTCCCAGGTTTTCCAGTATGTTGTTTTATTACTTTTAAAAAAACCTGTCCCATGAAAAGCTCCTACAGCACCTGATTAATCTAGTAGCCCATTTACTCACTCTTTATTTTCTTTCCTTCTAAGCCTTCTCCAAACACAGATGTTTCATAGTTTTGCAGCTGAGCTGAAGCAGAAGCTCTGCAGAAGCAACTCTGGTTCTCATGGCTCATTTCATGTCAGATAATCTTGTTAGGGGTGAAAAGAAGTGCAGGCTGACATCACGACACACAGCAGCAGCAGAGGAGTTGTGGCAAATTCTTGAATGTGTCCCACAGACCATGACAGGACCAGTCTCACGGGGGACAGCAATGGTGCAAAGGATGCAGGATGCTTCATGTCTTTCCTGTAGAAACTGGGACCAACTGTGAAGTAAAATAGGTGAGTTGCTTGGGTGCTGCTTCTACCAATCTGCCAATTAGTAGCATTACCACCATCATCTCCTCCTTGGGTAACAACCCTCACCATTACTAAGTGATGACCCTGCCTTTAGCGCCCTCAGCAGGGATGCTCGCAAGTGTGTAACTAGCGCTGCGGGTTCGGGGAGTCACAAGGCAAGTTGGAAAGGAACAAAAGACCTCTCAAGAACTGGGAATTCAGAGGTCACCAAGGACGACTGGCAAACGGCAAACAAAAGGGGAGTGATAAGGTGGTAACTGCAGCAGAATCATTCCCTCAGTGGTATTCTAAATAGGTTTAAGGCTGGAGACTAAGGGAGAAAGAGGAGCTATGACGTGCTCTGGTCTGACACGTCTCTTCGGAGACAGCATTCACGTGGCAGGGAAAGGAAATAGAAACTAAATAGCTTTGAATGAAAGGATTAGAAAATCCAGGGAAGAGATTGAATTTATGTAGCTGAAAAACAGAGGAAGATGAAAACTGACTCTCAGGCTTTCCATAACGAAGCCTCTTCTCGGTGACATTGTTTAGTCTAGCCTTATTTAAATTCGAATAATGTATTTGCATTTGTTAGAGGAAATTGCCTTTCTAACCCCAGAGCAAGCTAGCTAGCTACACATGTCTTATACACCAATAAGATCCACTTAACCAATGTCGTGGATCGGACAACTGATCCTGTTTTACCAATATGAGTTGTATTTATTGCAGTCTGAACTGTTTCAGATACAGTAGATGAGCTGAAAAAGGCATATTTGACTAGTATGTTTCTTGATCTATTACTTGTGTTACAGAAGAGTTTGTTTTGGTTTAGAGATGTTTCTAATTTTTCTGGTTTTGAAGGAAATGATCTGCTAGGAGTAGCTCACTGTTACCAAAATGTGCAGCTGGCTAGAGTGAGAGGGGCTGGAAAACAAAGTACAGAATTACAAGGTTGAGTATTTCTTTTGTGTACAGGAGGTGTCCCAGACAAACTGTGTCACCCTGACTCTGAGTTTACACAAGGTTCTTACACCCTTCAACCATTCAGGTACAACATGATCTAACTAATTAGTAAGACCCACACTACCAACCGCTAATCACAATAAAACTTTGCAAAGCCACTGCAGCCTTCTTGTTCCTTGTCTATTCATCCAGATATCCCCAGAGTCAGCCTTGCTAGAATTACTTACGACATCAGATGACACTGGGAGGGTTTCAAAGATGTATTAGAGGGGCTAGGATGCTGGCTTTATCTGGGTTGTCCATGGGCATCCTTTATCTTTCATGGACAGCTCTGTGCTTCCAAGAAGCAAAGTCCTTATTTCCAGGGCTGTCCATTTGTTTCTTTTAGTTGAGCAAGAACACCACCAAGGTCTCCAGTCACCTCATTACGTTGCAGTGTATAGTGTGGACTAACACACATTAACAAAGTTAATGCACTTTCCTATTACAAAGACAATCACTTTCCTATTGCAAACATAGAGAAGTGAGTTTTCATAACACCATGTCATCATCATCTTTGCAGAGTAGCTGACATGCCAGGAAGTGCATCTTGTCCCTGGTGGCTTCATGGGATCCCCATACACAATTCTCACCTATACTTGTTTACATTACATTTATATATTTACATTACTATTTATATAAAGTGTATTTTTTTTTCCAGACAGAAGCTTACTTGGTTGTTCTTTATATGAAAGTTGAAAGCAAAGTACCTTTGATCATCCTTTTTACCTTTCATCAAACCTTTTACCACTACTATTCTCTCTTTCCTGAGTTGAGGGAACTTGGAACCGCAAACAGCTTTCAAGATATGGCCAAATAATGAATTTACACAGCAACATTGCTTTGTTCATTGTTCCTTTTCAAATCTCAGTGTATAGCTTGTTTTCCTGAACTTTATTGAGCACTGAAATGAGATTCTCACAGAAATGTAATTCAAAGATATTGCTTCTATGTGGTACTGGTCAGCTTGGAGCTCATCATTTTATATTTGAAGTTAGGATGTTCTTTTCCACTGTCCATCACTTTTATCTGTCCAAAATGTAATCTGCCATGGTTAGGTACTGCAGTGATGTTAAAGGTATGTTTAGAGGGCAAGGTGTTTGCAGTTAAAATCCTTATTTTTTTCACTTCAGTTTGACCAAGAATGGTTTATTTGAAATTTGGATTTTGTAAAAAGTATCTGAAAATATGCAACTACTACATCACTGTGTTAGTTAACTGATCTGTGAAAAGCCATATACTAATAAAACATTCACTAAACATTGCTAAACACTGGAATAGACTCCCCAGGGATGTAGTTGAATCCCCATCCTTGGAGGTGTTGAAAAGACAAAGTGCTGAAGGACATGGTTTAGCACCAGACTTGGCAGAGTCTGAAACTGGTTGGACTCGATGATCTTAAAGGTTTTTTCCAACCAAAACAACTCCATGATCTATTAATATAGCGAGATTATTTGGAACAGACTTTGTCAGCATCCTTGAGGGATGGCCAAGGGTTCACCTTCTCATATGCCCTTGCCCTGCCATCTTCAGCTGTTCCAACACCTGCCCAGCTGGTACTCCATTGCCCGTTCGATGCTAAGTCCCACACGGGTGTGAGCTCAGCCTCCTGGAGCTCCCCGAGGTACCACTTCAGCGCCAGGTCCTACCCCACGGAGCCTGCCGCCAGCCGGGGCCGGCCTGGGGTGCGCAGCGCGCTTGCGCTGCCGCCGCCGAGCCCGGGGCGACTCAGTAGAGCTCTACACGGGGTCGCTGGCGGGAGCGGCGCTGTACCGCTGGCCAATAGGGCGGCGCGGAGCCGCGGCGGCCGGTGAAGTAAGTTCCGTTCGCCACAGCGGGCTGTGTTGAGGAGGCAGTAGCGGGGGTGTCGGCAGCCCTCGCCTGGCGTAAGTACTTTAGTGAGGAGCTGGAGAGCGGGAGAGTTGCGGGACGGAGAGCGTTAGGATTGGTGTTTCTCGTGCAAGGGAGGCATTGCCGGCAGCGGGGCCTGCCCCTGATGGAGGCAGTCGTATTTTCTCCTCGTCTGTTTCCGAGCCAGGTAAGGCTGCCCCAGCTCCGTCGGTCCCGCACGGTAGCTGCCGCCTGCTGCCCGCCGTTCTGCCCGCCCGCGCGGGGGTCCCAGCGGCTGGCGTGGGCTGCGGCCCGGCGGTACGCGCGGTGCTGCCCCCTGCGGGCTCTCGGCGGCTCTGCTTGGCGGCGCGGGCGGAGCCGCCTCCTCGGTGGCGGCGGTGGCGGGCGGAGGTCTGCGGCCTGTGGAGGGTCCGCCACCCGCCCGCCGTCTTCCCTTGGGCAGCCTCGGGGATCGGCCTCCGGAGACGGGCCGTGAGCGGGAGAAGCGCCTCTTCCCTGGAGAAGCAGCAACACATCTGCGAGGGTGGGCAGGATGCCCAAGCAAATGGGATTTTTTAGTGTTGTCTGGCGGGTGCTGCTGTCTCATGGACGCCATCAGCCTGCTTCAGGCTCGTCTGGGCTCTGAAGCTGTTGTCCAGGTTTGCCATCTTCGTCTTCTGCCTGGAGAAAAGAAGCATTCGGGTTAGTAATTGTGTTACTGATTAGAATTGAGGGTTCTGTGTTTTCCATGTGATTCGTGTTCTTTAGAGTATTTGGTCACAAGGTTTGCATCACTAAATCCTAAATTAAATATTGTGGAAAGAGAATCTATCATAGAGAGGTATTACATTTGACACTTAAATTAGATGTATATATAAGTTGGATTACTTCTAAATAAATGGTCCAGTGATGTAGCCAAAGGGCCCTGAAGTGTATGTTTAACCAAAATAAGGCATTGTATTAAGAAAATATTTTTAAAAAAGGATTTTGCTAACATTGTGCTCTGCATTGTTACTACAGTACATGAATCTAGTCAAGGCCCTTTTCTTGCACATGCAGGCAGCATGTAGCTAATTTTAGCAGGAGTTAAATCTGTATAAACAAATTTTTGCATCTACATGACTTTTTTTTGAAAACTGGGCATGGAAGAATATGTGGTTTTAATGGGACTATTGCCTCTCCTCTTCCATTCTCTTCAATGCTGTTCGTCCTTGCTTTATTGCTTAGGGGCCCTAAAGCTTGGAGTGAGCTAATGCTAAATACTGGTCTTTGTCCTTTGGACATACAGAAAGGCTTTGGGAATGGTCATAGATTGTTCCAATTGATGAAATACGCAGCGTAAGTTTAGAAGTTGATCGTAGATTTGATGATAAACAACTGTATAAATATCTCTGAAATGCTACTCTCAATGCAGTAGTTGCTAGCTTACTGCAAGAAGACCATCAAGCAACTGAATATGTCAGAAATGTGTGTCTTTCAGAGGCTAATAAAGCTAGGCCTCAATCCTGGAGCCACAGAGAACAGACCTCTATTGCGGTAGAATGCTGTATAGCTCCTATATGTACCTCTTTTCTTACAGGGACAATAAATGCCAATAAACTGGCCAATTTTTCACTTATGCATTCTAAAAACAGTGATTTATTTTCAGTTGGTATTTCACATTGCTTTAGACCACAAGTAGTAAAAATGTATAATGTAATCAAATTTTGTTTGGGTAGAGTGAAATAAGTGTGTATTTTATAATAAAAGTAAGCTGTGAAAACCTGGTGCGTGGTCTTTGTTCATATTTCTCTGCATTGACATTCCTTGTTTGTGCTGATGGAAAAACTTCATCTCAATTTGAAATACAAACCAGTGTTAGGACTGTCTGATTTATTCTGAAACAAAATGTCTTTGTAAGAATCATTAGATAAAATGAATGGTTTGGTTACAATGCAAACTCAAGTTGAACATTGTACTGATGAAAAGAATTGAGTGAAGCACATTGGATCTGACCCAGTCATTAAGAGTAAAATTAATGATTTGTAATTGCAGCTACCTAGTTGGATCAGTAGAGTAGTTATTTAACTCTGCTTAACAGATATGTTTAGTTGTCAAATTTATAGTATATGGCATGTATATAATTGTAAAATACAGAGAAGGTAATTTAAAGTTTTAAGAGATTTTTCACTGAGGCTCAAATTATACAGACTCTATCTTCCTGATGCAGTGAAGCACAGTGTCTCCCAGTTCTGTTTAAACTTTCTCTTAAGAGATGACTTTTATGTCATCCTTTAATACCAAATCAAGCATTGATTGTTGGATGCACTGTTAACTTAGTGTGTTTTGTTGAAGTAAGGTCTTACTTGATCGCATATAACAATTGCATGCTGCTTGTCACAACCATTTCATTGACAGCAGCCTAAAATTTAGGATAAAAATCAAACACACACACCAGAAAGTAATATTTTTCTTTGAAATGGTTAATGAAGTTTTATTGTATTGGAAGTGAATGGAAATTTCTGAAGTATAGAACAATGGGAAGGTACTGGCTATTCCTGTCTTACAGTGGCTGCAGCAATGGTTTGTAATCTGCAGTGCGATAAAAAGCTTGGTTTGGATGAATTTGGCAGAGTCTGGCTGCAGAGGATGCTTCTACCTGTTGTTTCTTGTTTTTAATTGATTTTTTTTTTTGTAACTTTTATGCAAATGGAATAGCCAGTGCCTGGAATACCTTTTGACTCCTGTGGATTATTGATCTCTGCCTAGAGCAGCAAGAATGAAGATACAGTAGTGTTGTGTGAAATACTTTGATATTTAATGTTATTAAATGCCTCACTTCTTGATGTCACCGAACAGGAGATAATATGTTGAGAGTCAGTGAGAAACTTTGGTCTGTCTTCCTTCTGTTGTGCTTTTCCCATGTACCTCTAAGTTCCTGCTTCAATGCTTGCTTTCTTTTTTTCCCCTTCAAGACTAGGGCCTCTAAATTTTTTTCAGTTTACCCTAATTCAGGTACCATTGTATTTAAAAGTAGCTTTACAAGCTTTCTGAATCCATTCCTGTAAAGACAAGAACTGAAATTGATCATAGCACTCTGGTATCTTACTCCATTCTTCTACCTTCCACAATATCTTTGGGTTGGTCTCTGTGCTCTGTAGCTTGAAAAAATTTCAAACTCTGAATGAAAACTTAGTTTGGGGTTTATATGCCTGTTTCACTTTGATATATAAAGCTGTTTGAGTTAGGAAAGTTTAGAGTGTTTACTAGCCTGTTCTTTGAATTACATCTTAAAATTTTTCTACTCTCCTCTTGGACTGAGCAGCCCAGATGTGTCTGGTAAACTGAAGCATTTTAAAAATGTTTGGTGCTATTTCTTGTCCTTTCTTGTTCTTTAAAGGTGGTGGATCCTTTTTGATGTTGTCCTATAAGGTGAAGTTTACATTGTTTCTTTGCGTGGTCAAGAATATTGATGATCTGAAGTGTTCTACGCTTTTCATTAGTTCATAAGCAGGGTGGTTTCTGTATCAATGGAACCATTCTGTACCATGAACAGCAAAAGAAAGGCAAATATTGATCTAACTTCACCTTTCCATTCAAATTCAGTTCTAGTACTTTCTTAATGCTGAATAAAAGTCTTCAAAGCACCTTTGGTCTGGATTTTAAGCTTATCAAGATCTCTTATTTCTCCTGAAACAAAGCAGTGCATCCCCTGAACACAGGCCTGCCATCACACTTGTGTGTCAAGAAGATTCATCAGAAGTCTGAGAACTGATATTAACAGGGGAGGAACGGTCGGTCCACTTGAGCCTACCAGAAGCATTTGTTTTTCTTTCATCTAGAATTTGACTAATTGAGGGCATAATGTTGCCAATATTAAAATTAGTTAAAAATCTTCAGATCATAAGACAATAGGCTTGTATACTTTCCTCCATCCTGGGAGGCTGCTGTTGATATGATTTCTGTGTTTGGTTTTTCATGTAGGGCAGTACAGCTGTCTGCATTGCAATGAGGTGAGGTTACTACAGTCCTAAGAATTCCTGCTGAGGAGTTTTATATGTGTGTAGCCATCCATCTACTAAAGAATGAAAAGCCCATTATGTTGTCCCTAGCCAGTTTTCTAAATTATTTTTGCTGTTGTTTGAGGTTACATCAGTGTGCTTGCTCTTTGCAGAGCCCCATCTTTAAAGCAGCATTCCTATAGCAGTTAGGGATACTGACAGATGGAACACATGCAAGAAAAATCTTCCTGAATCGCATATTTTCTCCTGTTGAGCCATTGTGGAGATGTGCTGTAGTGTGAAGATTTCCTCATTCCTGTAGGATTATTGTAATAGGATGCTACTTAGCGCTGTGCTTTTGGAGCCCAAATCGGACCCTGCTCTCTGTAAATAGTCTTGGAAAGGAAGCTGAGCATTCTGTAGGAGATATGGAAACCTACAGGAGTCTAGAAATTACCTTATGAAACAGGGTCTATCCATGAACACAGGTTTGTGCAATCGTATGTGGGTAAGGATGTTTGAATAAGAAAGATGTTGAGTAGATTTCACTTGTTGCTGTTTGCTTTAGACTTTGTTTTATGTCTGCCTCAAAAGGCAAATTTAGTTGCATATTTTCCAAATAAGAGTGGTCTCATAGTCTTGGCAAAAGCTTGAAGACTGAGATCTTGTTCATGTTAAGTATTGAAAAGAAAGAGTAAGAGTGCTGGAACCTGTGTGGCCAGGTACACTGCAGGAGCTAATGTGGATTTACACTGATAGTAATGTTCACTCTCTGCTTTCCGTTGCATTGTTTATTTTGCTTGATTGGCACATTCTTTATTGTCAGGCTGGAGTGAATTATTTATATCCTTGTCCACATACGTAGGAGTGATTACACTGTGATATTAGTAGAAATGAAAGTAATTAATATTGCAGCCGCAGATTGTTTTGACTTGTTCCTTTGAGAACACATGAAGTGTAAGTCATGTCTTGTTATGAATTGGTGTTCAAGACTGTTTGGATCCAAAATGTTGGTACCAATTAGAAAATAACCTCTTTCTTTACTTAAGGAATCTCCATGCTAACTTAAAAATCCTTTAAAAAACCCAAAGTCATAGTTGGCTGTTTCTGGTAAACATTGTAGTCATTCTTTTTCTTTTTTTTCTGCTGGCCTTCACAAATGAGTGGCACTTGCAGTGTTCATAATATCTTTACCTGAGTTAAACGCTGCATATGAACTGATACAATATTCTACTGCTCAATTCTATTACCAAGAGGCTTTCTTGTTAGGCTTATCAAGACATTTCTGAAACATAAAATATTGTGATGTGGAACAAACAACTCTTTAGGTTTTTATGTGTATCAGGCAATTTTATGAATTTATGAGCATTTTGAATAAGACCAAATGTTAAAAGTTATTTGATTAGATATGTTTTGCTCAGAGGTAGTCGTTGTACGTGCACAGTGCAGTCAGTGGTGTAGTAATAGTAGGCTTGCACTGTAAAATTTAGCTGTAGTCCACTAATAGTTCAATTATTAGTTCATGTTATTTCAGTGATCGTGAAACAGAGCTGACTTAATCTTTTGCTTTTTATTCTTTAGTGCTGCAAGTTGAGTGAATAAAATGAAGAACATGGAATATAATATGGATACAGTTGCTTGAGCACCATTTCTTCTGTAGTATATGTTCTGCAGGTTGGTGGCCTGAATGATTGGTTGGTAAGCATCACACACAAGATTATCATCAAGAAAACATCTCGGCTCTTGCAACTTTTTGACAAAAGTGATGCACAGGCACATCTTCTGAAATGCAGTTGAAAAAAATGAGGGAAATTTTACCAGCATTGTACTCTGGCCAAGTTAATGATAAAAATAATTCTTTAACTACATCCCCAAAGCAATCTTCTGAGGATAAAACAAATCCATCAAAAGGGGATGAAGACCAAAACCGCTGTTACCAAGGGACTGAGGCTGAGAACAACAAGCTGTCAATGATAAGCTGTACAAAATGCAGAAGTGTTCAGAAAATTTCAATGCAAGATACAGAAAAGCATAAGACGCCTGGGTGGACCGAAGACAAAAATTTCATCTGCAAGAAGTGCAGTCATGATACCCCACCAGCCTTCCATTTTGTTCCTGGGGGTGCCAATGCTGTAGAGTTTGAAAACCATGGAAAAAAAACCCCATATCAACCCCAGAGAACATTTAAAGTTAAAAACTTTCTCCCAGGTAAACACTACTGTGATAAATGTAGATTTTCAACAAAGGATCCTTTACAATACAAAAAGCATGTAGGCCAACATGAAGAAATTAAATTTATTTGTTCCCACTGTGGTTACATAGCCTACACTAAAGGAGAGTTCCAGAAACATTTGGTGAAACACACGGGAACTTTTCCGTATCGGTGCCAGTATTGTGAGTATGGAGCTGTCAGACATGACTATATAGTAAAACATACAAGGAGAGTACACAAAACACCCTCCAAACGGCTGGCAGGTGCTGTAAATCGTAAGCAAAAGAAGCCAAGACAAAACACTTCATCTGAAAAGAAGAAACATGATAAAATTCCGTTCCAGAGTGAACTTTCAAATTTGTCATCAAAGGTGATTTCTGAAATTCAACGTAAAGCAACTAAAACAGTCTCTTCATCTCCTGATGTGGAATGTAGCATAAACACAGGATCTGTCCAGGATAAAACTGTATTTGAGACGTCTGAAACGAGTGTGTGTGAGAATCAAAGTGTGGAAGTTGAGGTTTATTCCCCCAAAACAGAGCCTTTACAACCTGGGATGCCTTTAACAGTAATTGCACCATCTGAACTTGTAGTTCCTTCTAACTGTTTAGCTCAGATAGTAGAGATTAAAATAGTGAATGGAGCACAACAGCTGGTTCTTAAACTAATTCCTCTGAAGGAAGCAACTTACAAACCTGTGAATGGTGCTGAAGAGGAACTTGAGAAGCAAGGTGTAGAGCCACCTGCAGAAGGAAAAAAAACATCTAATACCTCTCAAAATCAGTTACTAACCATGCAAGTGAATGTAGACAAATTATCCAATATTAGCAACCAGCTTAATTTGGATAGTTCATATAACAAGAACTCTGAATGTTTTTCTCGTTCTCAACTCTTTGACTGTAACTCTGCATCCACACAGAGAGAAGATGCATCAAAATTATGCTTTCATTTGGTGAAAGGTATTGATGTCCATTCAGGTATTATAGAACTTTGTTCTCCATCTCTGGTGATTAATAGTACTGGAAAAAAAAGTGATCTTCAATCCTCAAGGTGGGAAGTAGGTGGAAAAAATAATGTGCATTATGACTTATATTGTTATGAAGGAGTGAATAGATCTCTGAAGTATGCTGCTCTTTCTGGAGATAAAAGTTCCAAGAACATTTTAGTAGAGGCTGTTCAGGAGGGTGAAAATTCTTCTTCCTTAGTTCTTAAACAGAAGGATGCATTGCCTCTAAAAAGGGATAACAAAGAATGTAGGACTCTGCCAGACAGCTCTGCAGAAGCACAGTTAGCTGGTAGGGGTTTTGACAAAAAATCTGTTGTGTCATCCGAAGCAGGAAAAAACTTTCACGTCACTAAAGCTTCGTCTCGCAAGGATGGGACTTTTGGCTTTAGCAAAGTAAAGAGAGGTGAAACCACATGTCAAAAGCCCAGCCATCTTCTGGAATCATTAGAGCTTCCAAAGATGCGAAATAATGGCTGCACTTTTGAAGGGCCTGTTATTTCATCTGTATTTTCTCTTCGCCCTGGGGCTGAAAATGTCCCAGAGGGTGTAAGATGGGATGATGCAACATGTAATAAGTCAGCAACATTGCTGTGTAGAAAAATCGCTCAGCTCATATCTGCTGCTGAATACAAGATGAAACCCATGCCATTGAGATGTCAAGCTTCTAGTAAAAAGGTGCTTTTCCCTCAAGAAAATTCATCAAGCTGTGAGCGACTCGTCCCTGCCACTGAAGTGGGAGAGTCTGCAGCCTTGCCTCAAGTGCATGGTGGTATTGATGTGATTAGTAGTGAAGACCACAATAAAAATGAGTTACTTGCATGGGCAAGAACATCTAAAAGCAGGGTAACTAAAAATTCCCATGTTGCTACTCCAGTGTTTATCCCCAGAGGGACAGTGCTGAGAGTGCTGAATGTTACCAGCAGTCCAAGCTCAAATGCAATAGGAAACAGTAGTGAAACAGCAGCTCCTTCTGTGTATTGCAATGAAATGTTTCTGCCTCGCCCAGTTCCTGTCAGCTTTTCTGAGACACTTAGTAATTTGCCATGTTTGCCTAGTCAGAGTGAACCAAACACTGAGTTCCAATGTATGTCCCTCAGGCAAAGACCAAAGCGAGAGGCAAGCATTAAAAATAGCATCAAAGAAATTGCTGTACCATATCAGAAAAGCAGTGATGTGAGTAAGCAGAGGAAACCCTACTCAAAAAGTCAACAAAGTCCCAAAACTAAGGGAAAACAAGCAGGCCTCAGGGAGCTTCCCAAGAGGAAAACAAGAACTCGGTCAGAAACCAGTTCTAGTTCAGACATGTCCTATCTGTTGACAGCAAGGCGTCTTCGGCTTGTCCCTCTGAGAGCAAATCAGTTGATAAAATGCCCTCGTCGTAACCAGCCGGTTGTGGTACTAAACCATCCTGATGTTGACTCGCCAGAGATAATTAACGTCATGAAGACTATCAACAAGTATAAAGGTCAAGTCCTGAAAGTAGTTCTGTCAGAAAGGACAAGTAGTTGTCTTGGTGTCAAACGTTACCGAAAGCGTCTTACCCTTCAGAATGGTGAGACAGGAAATCATGCGAAAAAACAGAATGTGCTGAAAATGAAACTCAAAAAGACCCATAAAAACAACTACCAGGTGGTGGAAACTTCACCAACTGAAACACTTCAGTGTCTGTTTAAGTGCTGGTTTTGTGGAAGAGTATATGTGGACCAAGAAGAATGGATAAGTCATGGACAGAGGCACCTGATAGAGGCAACCAAGGGCTGGGATGTACTTTCTCTTCCAGCAAAAAAGCATTAAGTGAGAGACTTATTTTTAATGAGTGCCACTAACTTACTTGGAAAGCAGGATTGGAATGGATACTTTTATTTTGGTAAACAGTCTCTACAGTTAGGAAAGTGGAAGGTGGAAGCAGAGTTATAGAGACAAAGCAAAACCAATGGTGAGGATTAAGCACTAGTTTGCACTCTCATATTTGAATGTTGTATAAGAGATCAACTTCACCTGTTCTGTAGGAGAAATTGGAAAAGAGATTTGCTATGCAAACATCCTTCTAGTTAATCTTTCTCTGTGCTAGGATACTGCGCTTCAACTGGTTTGTGCGAGGTCTGTATGGATTGATATCCTAGACAATGAGATCTTTGTAAAGGGCTTAGTTTGGTTTGTTACAGCATCGTGTTGCAGAGATTGTTCATACATGTGCTGAAAAACACCTTTGATCCTCTGTGGGCAGCAACTGTTTATCATGGGCCTCAGTGGCAAATTAAGCACCATGCATAATATGTGAAACTTAGATGCAAATACGCTGTTTCAGTGAAACAAAAAACATTTCTGCTGACTTCAGAAGAGCTACAAGGGTGTAAATGAAGAGTCTGTGGGATCAGAGTTACTCCCACTAGGCCAAATAGCACTAAAATATTTAATTTTATTTAGTACCTTAGTCTTTACCTAGCCTGTGTTGTGTTGATGTGAGAGTGCAGAATGCTGCCAACTTTCCTTACTGTCTCTGTTCTGAATGGGCAGGGCTGAAGTTACTAGCCCAAGCCTGTTGGTAGGAGAGAGAAGAAATAGTGAAACACAAACCCTCTACCAGCATGTGTGTAGCCTGGTAAAAACGCATCTGCAGAACTGAGCAGTTGGTTAGAACACTAGTTGGTGGGTTAATGTTTGTTTACAGGGCAAACTTGCTGAAGATGGTGATTTAAAAATGGAAAATAGTGTTGCACAACTCTGACAGTGTTGAACCAGATTTTCAGTGCAATCTTTCATCCTTAAGAATTTAGATGTTGTTAGAGTTTGTTTGGTTTTGTTTTGTTTTTTGTTTTTTTTTTTTTTAGGCCTCAATTCATACAAGCATGTGCCTAGTTAAGTATGTATGTCCAATATGTGTCTGCTGACTTCAGTGTGGCATAAACACTGCTCAGTTGCTAAAACTCTTTCCTAAATCGGGGATTTGGGAAAACCCCTGCAAATGTTTAGTTCTAGTGAAGAAGAGGGATGGATGTTACTGAAGTCTAAATGTTTCTGTGGGTGAACAACACGTTTTTCTTCATCTTGTCAATGTCAAATACTTCTAAAGTTGTGTGGAATGGATTGTGTTGAAGCACATATTTTTAATTAAAATAACTTCTTACATTTTTACAAATAAGAAAATCAGTACTGACTAATGCTGGATGTGTGTTCTATGTTTGAACTGGGTCTACTCTTGAAAAACTGCTTGTCTCTAACTCTTCTCAGTGTTGATGCATTTTTGTAAACAGTTTAAACTGGATTTTTTTTTTTAATATGTAATCCAGCAAAATTTTACATTGTTTTGATAAAGTGTGTATCATATCTGCGTTGAAATGTAAATATTTTAAAACTACATCTGACTGAGGCTTATTTTCGAAACCAGTTAAAATGTTATTTTCCCATCATTTTGCAATACTGCTGAAGTCCTGCAGATGGTTGGTGCTTGAAGTCGGATCTTTTTCATTATGTACACATAGGAAATTTTTGTATCATTTGTATCAGACTAAAGTATTCCACAGAACAAACTTCCTTTTGTCTCTTTTGTCAGGAATGACGAAATGATAGTTCTCATTTTGTATTCAAATGGAATTCTATTTTTTTAGATGGGTACACTAGAGGGATTTGGTTTGTTTCATTTCATATATTTTGATGCCAAACCTATTTGCATTTTTTGATTGCGACAATAGCTTCCATTTAAAAATTCTACCATATCACATTTAATAAATACAGAAATTGTTAACAGAAGGAAAAACCACCGTTAAAATTCCTCCTTTGTTTTATCTCCTTCAGTCCAGATTGCTGTTTGAATTATTTTTGTTCCTGTAGAAGCTATTAAATAAATAGTTTTGAATTTGCTTTGTAAGAGTTGTCTATGCCAAAATCGGAACACTCATGAAATCTACTGGAGAGAGGTGGGGGTGATGGGGGAAGTGTTGCTGCTTGAGTTCACAAATTCTAGGTGGTTTAAGTGAACTAGTAATGCTTGTCTTTTGTCAGTAACTTTACTGTTTTAGTAAACATCTGCAAAGCTTTGTATGTCACTGCTATAATCTGTTAAGTTGTGGGGTTTTTCATTAGTTTAATTTAGATTTTTTTTTTTTTTAACATGAAAATCTTTTATAAATTAAATTCTGTAGTGGCTATAGAACTCTTAAAGCAGATTGCAACACACATAGTTTCCTTTTTTATTAGCTCTGCCAAACTTGATTTGGCAGCTCCTGTTTTCTTTATTTTAATTCTTATTATTAGGTAATGTCAGAACAATTTCCTTCCAAGTTTAATAGTCTCAGAGGTTTGAGAGGAAAAATTACAATGAATGTTCTCTTGCATTTTGATACAGCATTGAGAAGTAGAAATGTTGGAAGGAAGTAACAAGTAAGTTCTAAATTCTTTCTCAGTTTGGGCCACTACATATTGCATCATGAATTGGGTTGAAATGTTATGTTTTGGGCTTGGATGCTTTTATTCTTGTTCCTGTTCTGTAAAGGTAAAGTAACTAATGTTGCATTCCTGGTATATCCCAGTTAGCCATGTCAAACTTCTGAGTGTGCTTAGAAAATTATGGATGCTTTGGAGACAAATACCGAAGTTTGCCTTGCATATTTATAATGATTAGTTTGGCCTTCAAAAACTGAAATTATATGAATAAATATTACTATATTTTTTTGCTGGAAGAATACCACCTCCTTGTCTTTTTTGATGCACACTGAAACATTTTCGTGCTGAGCTTGAAGTACTTCTACTGTACCTATTGAGGGTTTTTATCTCTGCACTGCTATGAATTCAAGGGGACTGTTTGCATGTGAGTGTTTGAAAGCTTAGATTGGAATAGGAGTGTCTGCTGCTTAAGCTAAGTAAGTGTTAATTATGTAATAGAATACACATGATTAAAGCTACCTTTAGAATCTGCTCTTATACGAGTATCAGCTGACACCAGTGGCTGCCGAGCACAGCTTATTGTGCAAGCTGAGTGAAGCTGTTACTCTGACAAGTAGCATTCCATATATATTTTTAAAAGCAAAGATATTTTTGTCATGTGATCATAGTATGCTTCATTAGGTTTTGCTAAAATCTGAGCTTCAATGGCCCAGTAAGCAAGATGGGATCTGGGTTCGGTCTTGAGATAGAAGGTAGAGTGCAAGATAAGCAAATTACTCAATCATCAAGTATCAGGAGACTGTGTCCACACTTTGCTGTGACTTAATACAGTGGCACACACTTGTATGCTCAAAGACAGGCTACAGGAATCAAAGAAATGGGTCAGATCTGTATTCTCAGGTAGAGATTATTAGGGGAGCATTTAGAATGCTTCATAATATGGAGAACTCCTCACTCAAGGGCTGATCTGTTTGGTTTTTTTTTTGTGTGTGATTCACAACTATAAAAAAATATGGGTGGCACTAAAGCAAAAACCATCTTTGGTGTGACTTGAATGGATAAGTGAGGTAGCACTGTTCTCTCTGGGTTCCTGATTTATCCTTTCCATCAATGAGTGTGATGGGAACGTTCTTGTGGAAGTCAATGATCTCTTTCACAGAATTAAATTTCTGGAGGAAGAAGAAAAAAATGTGTAATCAGTGTCTGAAAATCAAACTGCATGATGGTTTTCTCTATAATCTTTAAAGATTTTCAAAAGACAGTATTAGAAATAGGCAGTAGTTTCCATAGAATTACCATTAGATTAGATGGAAGCAATCATAAAAGGGAAAGCACTAGATTTTAATCCTCTTATTTTCTTTGTCTCTCTTGTGTTGGAGATACAGGGGGCTGCTCAGGGCTAAAAAGGGAGCCTGTCAGCCCCGAGACTGCAGTATCCCTGTAAAAGTGTGATGCCAGATGTACTGGTAGGGTTTGAAAAGATGAAGCAACTCTAAACATCACCAACTTTATCAGCAGTTGCGCTTAATTTGGACTACATGATACTTTACACTGCAAGTTTGTTTGTGCATGAAAACTAATCAAGTTAATTGAAAAATCTTTGATGCTGCAAAGTGTTAGCTCAGAAACTACATGAAAAATCAAAAGCTGTAATGTGATATATAGAAAACACTGAATAATTACATTTAAGTGTCTGGAAAAAAATTTGGGTTTAATGGATGAAAATAGAATAATTAAGAAGTGAATACACTGGCAAAAATCTGTAACACTGAACCTCTGAGTGAAATCAGGTGGGGAGAAGCATAATAGGTCTGCACCTGTTTGTTGTTTGGGCTTCCAGCTCTTGCCAGGTGAGACATATTAATATAAGCAGCTGGTCTGTCTGCATTGTGTGCTGTAAAGTGTGGAAGAAAGGGTTTCCTTGTGGATGGATGGCACAGAGTGCTCTGGAAAGCATTTTAACAGGCCTTGGAATACTGTAAACTGCAGTTTCACCCTCTTGAGGTAAGACCCTTAAGTAACTTTCAGAATTTGAGGTGACAGTTTTCAAGAAAATTTTTGGGAGTTCTTTGAGAGTGCCTGAGATGGAAGAGGTCCTGGGCAGGACTGGTGCTCTTGATGGTGCATTACTGCATGTTGGCATTGTACCCAGTTGATTCTGTTATGTCTGCTGCTGAGAATAATGTATAGGAAAACAGGACTTTGTCTTCTCTGTGGCTCTTTGCTACTGTAGAAAGCTGACTAGCAAAACAATTCTGATTTTTTTGTGTTGTAATGATCTATGGGAGAATTTCTGAGTTAAAGAGAAACAGTAATATTGAAAAAGAAGGCTTAAAGTAGTAACACTATTATGGATTTGTCCTGGTAGACCTGTGTCTTAGGTAAACTCTTAGTTGCTAACTTGGTGCTTGAAATCATTCTGGAATTCTAGCTGCCTAGTTTGGCTGTTGTTAGTCCAGACCTTCTGTTTAGGATACATATTTTCTGTGCTCAAGTTGGAACAAACAACAAAGTCATATTTTGGTATTTCCTGAGGTGCAGAGGGATTGTGTTCTCCTTCCTTTTAGTGCAGTAAAAATTATTCATCTGAGTTATTCAGGGTAATTGTCTAGGGTTTGGTTTGTGGCTTTTAAAAAGTACATAAGAAGGTTAAGTTTTGAAAGTACTGACACATGAAAAAGTCGCAAAGCTACAGAGACTTTGCGGCTTCTATTTGGTTTACACAGCTAACAACCCTCAGGCTAGGTTGTTGCTTTGTGTTTTTTACCATGCAGCTGAGCATTCTTGAAGTTGTTGCTTTGTTTATGTGTTTTGTGCAAGCCATGCAGATACTGTATTTGTTATTTAGCCATATAGGTAGAATAAGAATTAAGACTCTTACAATGAATATATAGTTGAATTTAATTATCTAAAAAAAAAAAAATGTTGCTAATCTAAGATTTTTTTAATTGAAATTTACCATATCTGAAAAACTGATTGGTGGAGTCCTATATGATTTAGTTGCTTCTGAGTATCTAGGAGAACTTTTGTCTGATTCCTCCCTTGAAAGAGGGGGGGGGGGAAGGTAACTTCTGTTTTGCTTGTGAGAGACACTGTGCAGCAGTAAGAGCTGTCAGATATGTGGAGCTGTGTATATTTTAAAATACAACAAATTAAAAAATACTCTAAAATTATATATGCATCTAGGAAAAGGACTTTTCTTTTCCTCTGTAAATCACAGGTGGTGACTATTAGGTATTAGAACTATTATAAGGACTTAGGGATATTTCACATTGATTAAAATCTGCTTTTGAGCATGGTGAGTAAAATTCAGGTCTAAATTACTATCTTGAAGTTACTTAAAACTTGGAGACATAATTGGAATAAGGCTATTGTAAAAAAACCTTCAGTGAGCCAGCAAGTTTATGTGGGAGTGTTTGTAGCTTATCTTTTATATGACTTGTGAAGTGGGATACAAAACCAATAAACTGCAACATTGATTCTAATTTTGCTTACATCCTCTCCTCTGAGCCCTGTTCCCAGTGTGTATTGCTGGCTCTCCTCCAGAAAACGTACTTGAATGTTGTAGACTCTTCTTCCATAATAGACAACCAAAACGTATGGTTCGGCATTTGATTTCTTTGAACAATCTCTGACCAAGAATGTCTCATCCTGTAGGACACAGATTTAAATTGGAAGGTGTGGTTAGTTCACAACAGAAGCTCTAAGCTGTTGTGGACAGTTACAGATGTGTTCTCCAAGAGTTTGCACTCCCAAGTTTGCAGATATTTTGTACTTACTGTGTTTTCCTGCAACAGTGCTTGCTCTGCTTCGTGACGATCATATCCTCCGATGTACCATTCATAGTTGTTTAAATCCTTAATTTTAAGATGGCATAATCAGTGTACCAAAATTAACCACAGTTGGCAGCAGCAAAAGCCAGAGGAAACAGAAACCTGTCTTTCTGTGAAGCAAGGTGTTCTTTACCTGTTCAGTGGCTTGAGTAAGAGATTGCATTTCCTGTTTGACAGGTGAAGGTTTTGATTTATTTTTGCGTGCTGCACTTAACATGGACCCTGGAAAAGTAAATATGGAAGGAAAAAAATTGCGATTTTTAAACTGAAGTTATAGTTTCATTTTACCCTCTTAGTTTTATTTAGTAAGTCTGAGAAGAGCATTTAGAGTTTAGAAATACAGTACTGTGATGTCAACCCTTAAAATACAGAGCTGTCAGTTATGAGTGGCCTTGTGCTGAAGCAGCAACAGTGGTCTCAGATTCGTGCCCCAAGAGATTTGACACATTAGCTTCCTGATGTGTTTTAATTGAGGTCACTCTGCTGGGTTTTGCACTTAACAAAGTACTGAGCTGTTAATGAAATAGCAAATGTGAAATAATAAATACAGGAAAGTGTGATGGTTCATTCTGGTCTAGTTTCGCCTTTCGGGCTTCTATGCATTGGATCAGTGCTGCTGTAATGTTAGGTCTTATTAAAGCCCTTTATTATCCCATTGCCACAAAGATTGTTTCTACCAAGATATTGAAACCTTAAAGGATTCAGAGGTTCTGCCACATTGAGGAATGTCAGTCTGCTCTATGCCTTGTTTCAATTAACAACTTGAGGAGCAAGAAGTGAGGTTGTTCTTTCATTAAGAAAAAGGCAAAGGTGCAAGTCCCCAGCTGCATGTCCCTTTTCTGTGCTACCCTGCTGAGAAGGCAGCTGACTGGAGGAGCTTGCATAGCTCAGGACTGCCCTCCCAAAGCAAATGTGATTTGTTTTCTGTAGACTTAGAGGTGCTTTTTACCAGCTGGACCCAGCTTGCCCCAGCACTATGAAGTTGTGTGAGCACTGAGGATGGGATAGGATCAGGAAGCGCGAAGTAATGTAGGAGACTCAGGCTGACTTCAATCGGGATGCAATGGAAGCAGCCTGAGAAGAGCAAGGACCTGCAAATTTGATGTATAGGTCAAATGTAGTTTGTTTACATGGAAAAAAAATGGTTAATTGAAGATAAACCACATCATATCCTGCTCTACAGCAGAAAACAGTTTTGTTTCGTGCTGTGCTGGTGGGAGAAATGACCTAGTGTCTGTTGTAAATGAGAAAAATGTGTTTATCAAAGGCTTCCATCTTTTCCTTCTGGTTTCTGTCACAAGAGCCTGTATTAGTTGCCAGAGCAGTATTTCATTGTGATTTATGTGTCCATGCTTTATCAGTTTAGTATTTTTCTGCCCCTATATTGCATATGAAATCAAAGAAATTTTATTTGGAAGACTTTTTTTACAGGAGAATAATAGTTTGTTTCCCAGTTTCATGCATGCAGGTACTGTGTGAAGAATGAGGAAAAAAGTTCAGAACTTTAGCCTTCTCCTCAGCTGTTGTTACTAGCTCACCATTCTTGCTCTTCAGTGGGATAAGTTTTCCTTAACCTTCCTTTTTTCTTTGGTGTACCTCTAGAAACCCTTCACATTATTCTTCACATCTCTTGTGAAGTTCAACTCTAGCTGTGCCCTGGCCTCCCTGACCTCATCCCAACACAATCAGGCAGCATCTCTGTACTCTTTGCAGGATACCTGTCTCTGGTTCTGCTGCCATTGCCCAGAGAGGTTGTGGAGTCTCTTTTTGGAGACTTTCAAAACCTGCCTGGATGCATGCCCCATGTGGCCTGCCCTAGGTGATCCTGCTTTGTCAGAAGGGTTGGTCTTGATCTCTGGATGTCCCTTCCAATCCATAACATCATGTGATTCTGTAATCTCTGCATTTGAGTGTTGCAGATTTTTGATCAGAAAATCTTCTGCTTTTAACAACGAAAGCTAAAACTACCAGGGAGGGGAAAAAAAAAAAAGATTCTAGACTTACTTAGGTTGGAAAAGACCCTTACGATCACTGAAGCCAACTGTAAACCTAACATTCATGTCCTTAGGTAGGATTAATAAAGCATGTTAGTATATTGAGAAGAATTGTTATTAAATTTGTATTTTGTAATCCAAATGTGGACTTCAGAGGCAGTTGTAGCATAGCAGGGGGGAAAGACCACTTGTTTGCTCTGTCTCTCTCTTTTTTTTTTTTTTTTCAGGCAGGCAATGAATTTACAGAGGGGAAAGGAGGTTCTGTTGACCCAGAGAGCCTGAATGATCAAGAACAGTGGTAGGGAGAGTAGGAAGTACCTGAAATGAAGATGGTTATGGGGCAGTAGAAACCCAAAGAAAGATGGGTTTCTTACTCTTTATCCATACCTGGTTTAGCTTTCAATGCAATATCTGGTTCTTACCTGAGCTGCAGACATATTTAGGGCTCTGCATACATTGAAGGCTAGGAAAGAGCAATGAATGAAGGTAGTATCAGAAACTCTTTCTGTAAGTGGCAGTGTTCAAATAAGAGTCAAATTAGAGAGCAATGCATAGCTGTGCTTCCCCAAAGTATCCCTTCCTCTGCTGATTGCAGCTTCAGGCCTTCCTGGCTTTTGGGTGGTAACTTTGTATTTAGCCTCTTGCTAGTTTCCTTTCATTATTTGACTGGTCACTTTTTGAAGTTACCTACCTTTTCACCCCACAGGAGTGTGTGGCAAGAGTTGCACATTTTATCTGCATCTGTAGTGAAGCACCATTTGCCTTTTGTGTGTTTATTTTCAACCTCTTCCTTGTTAACTTCACCTGATGTCCCAATCCTATAGAAAGACTCAGTGAGCAGTTCCCTGCCCTTTCTGATTTTTTTAGGCTGCTGCTGAATACTTGGCTGGTGTTTTGTTATATTAATTAGAATGGTTATACTTGGAAGAGCACCAATCTAGTACCTCATGTAATGAAGCCACTGTTATCACATAAGAAGAAACAAAATACTGGGGGTCACCAATATTGTTCCATGTACTCCAGACAGTAATTTTTATCTTGGAGAAATGCCAACATTGTAAAGAAGGCTAGATGTTGGTCTAGGAAAGATGTTAACTCAGTCACATACATTCTACACTTTAGCTTATAATTTTGGGGCTTTTTTGTACAGTAATTTCGGAGGATATCAATTTAAAAGTGGCAGAAAGATCTCTGTGTACTAGAAAAGAAAAATGGGAGCAACTGTGGCACTTTTCTCTGCAAGCATAATTCACCTTTGGAAGACCAAGTATGTATTCATTCTATACAGAAACAAAATAAGGGGGAGCAAGAAATTCTGAGATGGGCAGTGGTAGAACTTTATACAGTGTATACAAGAGTATACTATTAGAGTTAAAAACTGAACGTACCACTACAGCAGCTTGAAAGCAATGTCCAGAGATGGTTCTTGTCATGCATCAGAGCAAAACTTATCACTACCTGGCATCAGAAAGTGATATCATCTTGCTTTGATTGCGTAGTGAAATGCAATTTTCTAGGGCACAACATTTTAGTCCTTGAAGCATCCAGTATTAAGTCATGAAATTTTTATGTTCCTACCTGGCTTCAGGGTGATATTTTGGTTGACAACGTGCTTGAAAAGATTCAGGGTACTTCCCCAGATCTGTAATTGTTAAAAAGAATAAAAAAAAAATCTGCTAAGTACACAAAAGAAGAAATAGTGTCTAGCAACTGCTGTGAAATAAACTAAATTTATCTATCAGGGTGAGGCAGTTCCTAGATTAATAGAATGGTTTAGGTTGGAAGGAACCTTAAAGATCTCTAGTCCCAAGTCCCCTGTAACAGACAGGGACACCTTCCACTAGAACAGGTCACTCAAGGTCTCATCTAGCCTGACTTTGAATGCCTCCAAGGAGGAGCTGTCCACAACCTCCTTGGGCAACCTGTACCAGTGTCTCACCACCCTCACTACAAAAAAAGTCTTCCTAAAATCCAGTCTAAATCTACCTTCTTCAAACTTCAGCTATTGCACTTCGCCCTATCACTACAAGCCCTTGTAAAGAACCCTTTCCCATCTTCCTTGTAGACTCCCTTCAGGTACAGGAAGGCCACTGTAAGGTCTTCCTGGGGCCTTCTGAACAAACCCCAAATCTTCCAGCTCAGTACAGAAACTTAACAGGCTGCAATCAGTCTGGCTTAAATGAGTCAGCTAATGAAACAATTTATACTGGTACTGAATGTTTCATGGCAAATGGTACAGGTTTTGCTGATGCTAAATACGGCTTAACATAATGGTAAATAATGCAGAATGCTGTACTAGGCGTCTATGGTGGGTTCATAAATCCTTTTTATAGGACAGGATAAAGAGGCTTTGAATATATTAATGCAGTCAATGCTATTTCTAGCTGAAAATCAGAAAACTCTGCCTTAATCTGCAAAAAGACATGCCAGAGGAAATGATGAGCTCATTAGCACCAAAGTGTAAACAGCAAAAAAAATCACATAGCCTGTATCTATCTTCAGAGCATTTCAGAGAAAGACTTTTTTTTTTTCCTGGACCTTCATGCACACATACACAGCCAGTGGCTTAAGCTGGTTTTTCAAAGCTGTATGTACATGTTGAGAGTTAACATTTTAAAACATGATATTAAAAAAAAAACAAACCAACCCAACCCAACCTGGGGTTTTATTGTTTTATAAACCAAAAGGTTTTAAAGAAACTTTCTTTCAAACTTTGCGCCATCAAATTATGGGAGAGGAGCAAGATGGAGGGGAGGGTGATGTTCTCTACGTAGATCAGATGAATCCAGTTTTTTCAGGATATTCCCTCAGATTTTAAGGTTCCAGCTGTGTTATTCCCCAGAACCTTAAGACTTCAATTTGCTTAGAACAAATAGCTCTAGTTAGAACCCAGTTAATTTCCACCCCCCCACCCCTTTTTTTTTTCCTGCTACCTATTACACAGGTCTTGAGGCCACTCTAAATTTCTCTCTTCTCAACGTATGTTGACCCAGGGAGTGTCTCTTACTCAGTAATACAGAGCTAGAAGCTTCATACTACATGGCAGGATAGATGTCAGGTTCCTGTACTGACTACTTCACCTGAAATGCTGATGATAGAATATTTTTGTTCTCCAAATAAGGAGCAAGGACAACAAATTAATACTATATTATTAAATACTAACCTTGTTCTCTTTGAGGTGCCTGTATAAAATGATAACACAAAAAATAAATACTTATTCTTGTGATTGCCAACTTGAATTTACCCCCAAAGACCCAATTATCTTTTAATTTTAGAATACCTTGTAGACATTCAGTCATTAATGCCTGATCACTTGTCAGAACCCCAGGCTGAATGCTGCAATAAGAACTGAAGTTTTAGGGGGGATAAGTGAACAACATAGAGTTCACTGCAATGATCACTGTTTCACCTAGAGTTCACTGCAATGATCACCGTTTCACAATGACTGTTGTCTGTCAGTTTAACTTACCATACCATTTTCTTTCATTAATCTGTGTTAAATCAAGAGACTGATTTTGACTGACTCAAGATACACTATCCAAAGATCAAAATCAGGATCCTTAACTGACAGTACAATTATTTTTACTGTTGTGGCAGATACTCTCTCCACAGTGATTTTATTTTTTTTTTTTTGAAAGAAGTTTTAATTCACCTCGGTATGTTAGAAAGAAATGAATGACAGATACCTAGACATCAGATTTTGACTCAAGCATTCACTGTATTTCTGTATTATTTTGATTCGTGTGAGGACATTAATTTGAATTGTTAATTCGAAACACACAAGACTATAACACAAATATTAAAAAGAAGAATTTTTCATTCTTTGTAGGTATTGCACCTGGAGTCTTCCTTAAGAGTCATTTCCCCAGTAATGGTTTCCCATTACTTGGAATTTCACAGCCTCATTCAGGTTGGGAGGGACCTAGGCAGGTCTCCAGTCCAAGCTCCTACTTAAAGCACTGTGAACTGTAAGTTGAGATCTGTGCCCAGAGCTCTGACTAACAGCATCTTGCAAACCTCCACTTGTATGCTTTTTTTGGGCAGCCTGTTCCAACAGCCTCATTAGAGTAATAGAATGGTAATTACCTTCATCATAATGTTTTTTATTTTTCTTATTTCTGCTTGCAGCCTCCCTTATTTCAAGTTTATTGCCTCTTGTGCTCCCACTGAGTGTTCTGTGAAGTGCCATGCTCTGCACTCTTGACAGTTCTCTCTCAGGCACTGTCAGGCTGCTATTGGGCTCCCCTAGAGCCGTCTCTTCTTCAGGCAAAGGAGTGTTTGGGAAGGCAGCTTTGCTCTGTATTTATGTTTTCATGTCTGCAGGCAACTTCAGGAACTTACCTGTCATTCCAAAAGTAATGATGTTGAATATTAAAGTGATACATTTATGACTCAAAGATGATAGGATTCTAATATTCACCTAATGGGCTAAAATTCTCTTACAAGAGAGACTGTGTGTAGCTGTGGGATGTATGTGGTTTTACGATTCTAATGCATACAAAGATGATTACTTACTTCATTTAGTTCTCTAAAAGATAAATGCCTGGAAAAGAAAGAATTATATGCAAGACATTTCATTATCATAAAACCCACTAAGTACTTAAATACTTTGATTACATCATCACCGAAAATGAACAGCTCTTGGCAAGGGAAGATTTTATTACTGCTATGGAAATTCAGAGGCGAGTTATTTTTTTCATAAATTATTTGCAGCAGAAGATTATAGAATTCCATAAAACAGCACCCAGTGAACTCATTATGGTAAATGAGAAACGTCTTTGTTAAGGATTCTTTCTGGGGGATGGGGAGAAGAGATATGGATGTTTATCAGCTTTCTTCAGTGCTTTTCATTTCATACTGTAAAGTCTTATCACAAGATTTGAAGTCACTATAAATGGAGCTAAGTTTCTTGAAGACTGAGGAGTTTCAAAAATGAGGCATTTGAAGAAGCAAGTGTAGAGAAGAGGAGGTGCAAACCAGGAAAAGAGGAGGGGAGCATGCTTAAATTATAGAGTGGTTAGATTATTTTTCCACTTTCTCCTCATAAATCTGTTCAACAGATACACTTCTTTTCCTGAGAAGGTGTGTCAGAAAATATTCTTACCCTAAAAAAGGGTGAGGTATTGAAGCTGGCATCTTTTGCTAGGTATACTGTGTATGCTGAACACTCCTAGAAAACCCTGGGAGCTATTTTTCAACACTTGCTCAGCAAGACGGGCTCGCTGTCTTTTGCTGAAAATACCACCGGGGGGCTTAGAGAGCCAAGAAATTCGGCAATAATCTATTAGAGTGAATTTTCAGGAAGACTAGGAGAAAGAGGAGGAGGATTTGGATAGTTGGAGGAGGGCACAGTGAAAAGGGCAAGCAGTGACTCACAGTCAGGATACACTGGTCTCACAGGCTGGTGCAAGGCTACAGAGTGGTTATTTACTTTGTTGAACATAACACCCCCAGGATGTGTGCTTTTGCGTCTAACATAGTCTGCGTTTCTCCAGCTGTGTTAAGCAAGTGGCATTTTATTTTACTTAGAAGTGGTTGCAAGACTGCTAAATATTAGTAGGGCAAACCTTAAAAAAAAAAAAAAAGTTCATGGAAGTTCTGCTTTCTTTTCTATTCTTTTAGTTCTTTTACTGTTCCTTGACAGTTTTTCCTTAAAAAAACCTGCTGGTGTCACATTACACACAACACCACTGCTCTCAATTCCTCACAACTGTCCAAAGAATAACTTTCTTTTTTTTCTTCAGTAAAAGATGTGCAATAGAGGTTAAGTTTTGTGGCTGACTGGGGAGAATGTTTTGATTCTTGGAGAAGGAGGATGAAGAACACATCTGTACCTTGTGACTTTTGCTGACGCTGGGAAGGTGTGAACTTGGCTGAGCACCTCCCTTGTCTGAGGGAGCTGGCAGCTTGTCTGTGGCTCTGGAGGAAGTGGCTGATACTGCTTTGGCAGTGTTTTCAGAGGCCTAGGGAAGTCAAAGGAAAAGCTGAAGAACTCTGAGGGAATACAGGAGATGCAGGGACTGTGTGCAAACCCAAAAGGTAAACCACCGGAATTTTCTGAGAGCATTTAAATGTATTTGTGCTGAGTTTAGCTGAATCCAGGAGCTTCTTGGAGCCTTTCACTTGCAAGAGTGATTTTTAGATCGGTGCAGCATTGCTGCCCTACCCTTCAGTGATATGCTCCTGAGGAACAAACCTTGTGTGCTTCATGGTACAGGCCAAAAATAAGTCAGACGAGAGAGTTAAGAACAATTATTACCTTCATAATACAAATGTAAATAAATATTGGCATTTTCTGGAATAATGGAACAAGAATGCTGGAACAGCTCTGCTATGAGGACAGGCTAAGAGAGTTGAGGCTCTGCAGCCAGGAGAAGAGAGGGCTTCAAGGAGACCTTCCAGTATCTGAAGTACCTCACCACCCTTACTGTAAAGAACTTCCTCCTGACATCCAGTCTAAATCTCCCCTCTGACAGTTCAAACCCATTGCCCTTTGTCCTGTCATTGCAAGACCTTGTCAACAGTCCCTCCCCAACCTTCCTGTAGGCACCCTTCAGATACTGGAAGGCTACTCTAAGGTGTCCTTTGAAGCCTTTTCTTCTCCAGGCTTCAGAACCCCAACTCTCTTAGCCTGTCCTCATAGGAGAGCTGCTGCAGCCCTCTGATCATCTTTGTGGCCCTGCTCTGGACAGTTCCATGTCCTTAAGACAGTCCAAGCAGAGCCAGCTAGCAAAAGGATGCTGGCTCACTTCTAGTTGTGTCATTACCATGAGCAATGCAGATGAATGTTAGTGTTCACTAGTACTGAGCTCCCTAAGCAGTGCAGGTAACCTCAGTGACCTTACCGTGGGGGAGGCACAGGCTCCTGGAAAAGAAAAGATACAAAAATCTGTGTAAGCTTTTCCCTTGTCTTAGTAAGACAAATGTAAAGAGTATAGACTAAGCAGGCATAGCTGTGTCATCAGTCAGAGTTTATGTACTCGTAACACTTGTAACATCAACCTTTAATATGCTGTTTTAAAATCACTGAGGAATAAAAGGCATCTGCATAAACCATGAATGCAAGTGAGATAATGTAGGATAGCAGACATGAGTTCTCTTATCTTTAGTTAGTACTTTTCAGTCAGTATTAGCAAAATTGCAGCATAGGTTTAAAAAAAGGATAGATTCTCCTTACCTTGAGTCCGTGTGTTTTCATTCTTTCTCCTAAAAATAATAATGTATGATTAATAGAGTGGTACACATTCACAAATAAAGGTGCAGCTTTATTCTGGTGGTGTTATTATTAGCAGTAACCTAGCTCTATCCCCCACCCTCACCCTGTCCTGGCTGTGCCTCCCAGAAATCTTTGCTCTAAAGTCATCTTGCTGTCCCCATAGCATTCATCCTGCCTATCTGTGTCTCCTTAACTTTCCATGCTGCTGGATGGCGACCATTAGTTTCTGTGAAGCTAGAAGAAGCTGGAGGCTTTGAAGGTTCAGGGGAATATTGTAATGTGTGGGAACAGAGGCAAGTCACAGCCTCTAGACCTGAGACAGGTTACTCAAGGGCACATTTTCTGTTACCTGTTCTGTCCATGAGGCTGGTGTGCTCTGAATGAGACTCTGGAAGTGGAGTGGATTTTGTTTGATCTGCACTTAATTTAGCCTTTCTCAAGGATGGGTTAGAAGGATTCAGGTACAATTTGCTCTCTATGATATACACTTGTCTCCAGATAACATGCCAGACTAAGTGTACTGAATTATGACTATCATAGAAGTGTTGAAGATACTGTAAGCAATAAATCTTTTAAATGTCACTAACAAGTGTTCTTTTCATGAGAGACAACTAAGAACCAAGGAACCAAGTTAAAGCAGGAAAAAAACAGGGTGTTGGGTTTTTTGGTGTTTTTTGGGTTTAATCTTAGAATCATAGAATCAGTCAGGGTTGAAAGGGACCACTGGGATCATCTAGTTCCAACCCCCCTGCTGTGGGCAGGGACACCTCACAAAATATTAGGCTGACCAGAACCTCATCCAGCCTGGCCTTAAAATTGAATTGAATTTTGAATGATAATGTAAATTAAAATCATCATGATGTAGAAAAAAAAATAATCAAACTTAATTCTGTTTGTTTGTGTTTTTTTTTTTTAAAAAAACCCCTTTCATATTCAAAATGAAACATTTGAAGGTGATAGGTATTCATAGACTATATTCAAAATGAAACATTTGAAGGTGATAGGTATTCATAGACTATGCCTATCAAGTTGTTTGGGATGCATTTCTTTAACTTTTTTTTTTTTTTTAAATTTTGAATAAAAAATTATAAACATCTCAAAATTATGAGATGAAATAATTTGGTTTTAAATTTATGAAGATATGACTGATTATTTGAATGATCAGATGACATTTTACTAATGTCTCCCACCCCTTACTCTATTAAAAAGGTTATCAGAAATTGTATGTGCAGCAATCCTAACTCTAATGCAAAGAGAGATGCAATTAACTGAAGCTTTCCTTCAAGTAAATCACGACAAATTGCCCTGAATATAATAATGGCACCTAAAATCTTCAACAATTGTAGAAAATAACTCTTGACAATAGTACCAGACAAACCTGTGCTGTTCATGCCATCTTGTGGCGAAGCCACTTCATAGCACTGAGCATGAGAATAAAGGTTAAGATATATTTAATAATCCTTTCTTAAAACCACTAGGGTCCTTATTAAGCACTAATAGCTCAGAAGGTATGTATAAGTTGCATTCTCAGACTGCCGTTTAATTCCCCTACCTGTACTGCCTTTGGTTCATCTTTCTGAAAACCTGTTTTTTCCATTTAATGTTGTCTCTTCCTCCTCATTGAGAAGCAGGGAGCTCAAGAGATGAAATGCGTCTCCTTTTGTGAATAATTGCTTTGATTTTTTGATAGCTGAAACAGTGCTGCAGAATTTGCAGTATGATTATTTTGGAAAGCAGCTGCTGTTCTGAAAAACTATGCCCATTCTGTCATCTGCCATCTCTGCTTATGTATAAAAGCTAAATATGAAAGCAACAATTTCTATTTCTGACTGCAGGAATGAGTTGATTCTGTTTTATTGTACCTCTGACGCTCGTCACGCTCCTCTCATCCGTAACAGACGTGTATTTCTGCTAATAAAGCAAAATAAAGAGGTGATGTTACTTAATATCCTTGAAGTTCTGAGTAGTAGAAATGCCACTACTTCTGACTGGGATCCCCCTAACACTTGATAGATTCCCATCAGTCAAAAACTGAGAGCAAATGGTGAGGACATTGGCACAGAGCGAAACAGGAAGGGTTCGGGGGAACATGTGTGACTGTGTCCAAGGCAGTGTTATGTGGCTAAGGCACTTAACTTTCAGTGATGTTACAGAAAAGGGGAAATCTGTGACTGGTGTTTAAGATCTTTACTTACAGCTGAGTATTGACGGGACTGAGATGTGTGCTGGCTGTTCATTGGGGAAGTGGTACCTGAAGGTCTTAAACAACGTTTATCTGGAAAAGAGGAACAAAAAACAAGCCTGAGTAATTTGGTGATACTGTGTCGTGAGAAGAAAATATTTAAAAAAAAAAAATTTTTACAGGTCAGATCTTGCCATTTTTATCTTTTCCTTTTCTAAATTTAACTATTTTTAGTCGCTGTACTGAGGACCTAAGTGTGTCTCTGATGGAGCAGCTCTCCTATGAGGACAGGCTGAGAGAGTTGGGGCTCTGCAGCCTGGAGAAGAGGAGGCTTCGAGGGGACGTGATAGTAGCCTTCCAGTATCTGAAGGGGGCCTACAGGAAGGCTGGGGAAGGATTATTTACAAGGTCCTGCAATGACAGGACAAGGGGCAATGAGTTTAAACTGGCAGAGGGGAGATTTAGACTGGATGTTAGGAGGAAGTTCTTTGCAGTGATGGTGGTGAGGCACTGGAACAGGTTGCCCAGGGAGGTTGTGGCTGCTCCCTCCCTGGAGGTGTTCAAGGCCAGATTGGATGAGGCCTTGAGTAACCTGTACTAGTGGGAGGTGTCCCTGCCTATGGCAGGGGGTTGGAGCTAGATGATCCTTGAGGTCCCTTCCAACCTTACCATTCTATGATTCTATGATAGCTTTATGGTCAACCTCCTTGTGATTAAAAAAAGAAAAGACTTCATAAGCTGGCACAGTTATTTGAGCGAAGATGAACAGATGAATGAAATTTTAATCTGAACCTTTGTTCCTGGCAACACTACTCTTCTGGTTTTGCAAGGGGTACGAGGGGATTAAGTCTCGAGAGAACTTTTTGACTCAAGGTTTTAATAAACAATAAGTCCATGGCCATCTAAAAGAAATGTGCAGGTTGTAGACTAGCTTGTTTGCGAGTCATTAATTTTGTATCTCAAGGGCACTTACTTGTCTAGGAATGATGTAAAAAGGGATGCTAGCGCCTTGACTTTTGCCTTTCTGAAGTGTATTTGCAGAGCTTTGCTCACTCTAATATCCTGCCACATTGAAGTTACTGGGCAGGACATGCAGGCAAAAAAGCAGGTTTTTATTTTAAGGTGTTCTCTTAGATGTAATTTTTGCTTTGTGGTTTATTTGTTGGGTCAGGACAGTCTTACACAAAGGTCCTGAGTGAAAGTCTATCCTAAACAGATAAAAACAGCATTCAGAATTTATTTCAACTTCCCAAATGAAGTGTGCAAATGAGCCTTTGAATGATAATGTAGAATTTCTGGGTGTTCAGACTGGTTTTGTTCTCATTTGCTGATACATTTTCTCATGTTAAAAGCCATCCCTTTGTTTAGACATCAAACTAACTCCAAAAATCAGTACAAAAAACTGTGCTGACTTTGATGTGAACCAGAGCAAGCTTTCATGAGTATATTGATTGTGCTGTATTTTCAGATTATTTTTGGTTTCTGGTTTCCTTTTTTCCTTGTCTAGGGTTTCCCCACATATTTTTAATGATTTAAAAGCTCTGCTGAGTGTTTCTAATGGCCTCCAGCAATGGATTGCCAGGATGATATTTCACTTCCGTAAATAGGATATTAATTGGCTCTGTTTGTTTGGGTGTTAAATGTGACTTAGAATGGCTTTAGTAAACCCAAACTTGATGAATGCAGCTGTCTTGCAAGGTTAAGAATGCCTGAGAAATGCACTCAGAGTAATTGCCTATTACTGCTGTGGAAAGCAGCAGAGGATGCTTTTTAAAAGCATACCACATTTCTTCATCTGCACATTATCATCTGGAGGAGAGTTTCATCTGTTCTTTAATGTATTATCCATCATAAAGGTTTCTAGGCTTTAAGTAACAGTGGACCTTTCTGAAATGATTGTGGGTCTGACCAGTTGGTTTTTTGCACATTCCACGTGGAATGGTCTCATAGAATTTCTCCCAGGAAGGTAATATTAAAATTACAAGAGAAGCATGAAATTATAAATTTAATATGATCTGTGAAGTTCTGGAGCCCTCAACACAGGAAGGACATGGAAGTGTTGGAGCAGGTCCAGAGGAGGCCACGAAGATGATCAGAGGGCTGCAGCAGCTCTCCTATGAGGACAGACTGAGAGAGTTGGGGCTCTGCAGCCTGGAGAAGAGAAGGCTTCGAGGAGACCTGATAGTAGCCTTCCAGTATCTGAAGGGTGCCTACAGGAAGGGTGGGGAGGGATTATTGACAAGGTCTTGCAATGACAGGACAAGGGGCAATGGGTTTAAACTGGCAGAGGGGAGCTTTAGACTGGATATTAGGAGGAATTTCTTTCCAGTGTGGGTGGTGAGACATTGGCACAGGTTGCCCAGGGAGGTTGTGGCTGCTCCCTCCCTGGAGGTGTTCAAGGCCAGGCTGGACGAGGCCCTGAGTGAGCTGTACTAGTGGGAGGTGTCCCTGCCTGTGGCAGGGGGTTGGAACTAGATGATCCTAGAGGTCCCTTCCAACCTCACCATTCTATGATGACAATAAGGATGACTGTTGAATATGAAGATGCAGGCAAAACTCTTCTCTTGTTCCTGCCCACCAATGTTTTATTCCTTAGTTGAACCACTTAGTTTTAAAAATTATCTGGGCCGAACACCAAATCTGCACTGCTCCTTTTTTACCTCTAGGTTTGTCTCTCTTTCCACAGGCAAAGCTTACCTGCATATTCAGATTCTTCTAGAGGTTTGGCAGGGAGGATTCTCAAAGCATGGATGGCCTCCAGAGTCATAGAATTTACAGTCTCATAGTCACCTTCTTCCTCCTCGGATACATTGGATGAAGATTGTAAATCAGTCCTGCCCTTCATTGTCAAATCTTTGTTCTGGATAGAGGAGGAGATGCACAGTTGAGTTCAAGGTTAATTTCAGATCTGGAAATCTTTGAATAGGAGAAGCATACAGTTTTGGTGCACAGGAATTATTCTGATGGAAATGGAAGGGTTGAAAGGTAGTTGTGCAAGGACTTTGAGAACCTGTGGTTTTGATTTAGATTCATATAATAGCTATTTGGGAGACAGGTTAGGTGTCTGAATGTGGCTTGTCACTACCATTGAATATATAGCAAGTGTTTGATTTTGTAATCACATTTGAAACTGCTTTTCATTGTACTGTCCATGTGGTATTTGTATTGTACTGACTGTGAACATATCTTGCTCACAAGAGCACATGAATTCACTTGTCACAAATGCCACTTTTTAAAATAAAAACATGCACTGGTTTGGGGAATTTGTGCTGACAAATGTGGAGTCAAAATGAGTGCCACAATGTCTCGAGTCCACAGAAATGTGGTGCTGGAAATGACTCAATGTCTTTTAGTATCTATCCACTTGTAAAATGTTGGTTCAGGATTGCTTTCTGGAGTCTTCCTTCACCCTTCGTGCTTACTGGTTGCATTCTGGACTGCAACTGCTGGCTTCCTTCACGAGGAGATACACACAAACAGTGTAGAGCTGAGATCACTGCTGAGTGAACTGAAGCTTCCTAGTGTCTTTGTAAGTCACATTTTGCTACCAGAGACAGTGTAGCTACATCCACACACCTGGGTCTTCCTTGATGTTTGTTTTACTCTCTTCCTGCACTCTAGCAATAAAGAATCAATAGCTACCTGAGGCAGCATCTTCCCCTAGTTAACTGTCCTGTCAGTTCAGACTTTTGAGCGCTACAAATTAAACCAATTTGTTTTACCCTCCAAGGACACTAAAAAAAATGATTGCAGTCCACTTGATTTCAACCTTTATTATGCTTAATGCCTTAATTATATTTCCTTTTAGTCTTCTCACTAAGCAAACTCAATACTTTGAAACTTTGCTGAGCTTAAACCAACTTAAAAGATTTTGAACCTTGTATCTCCAGTGTAACTTTCTTGTGAACTCTCTCCAGATTATACACATCCTTATTTACAATATCAAGGAGACTTTTAAGGAGTGTTCTTGACAGTACTTTTAGGGGGTGATATTTGCAATTTAAAAAAAAAAAAAAAAAGTCCCAGGACAACCTAGACAGACCCCAGCAGCAAACCTGGGGGTTCAGGCTTTTCTGTATAACCTCTCCCAGTTCAGCAGCAGACTCGAGTCAGCTGAGCTGAGGGTGGATGTTTTTTCAATCAGCTGTGCAAACATTTCACACATTGTTATCTAGACTGGGTTTCCAGATTTCTACTTGTGAGACTGGGAAGTGTCAGAAGCCTAACAAAACTGGAGATACATCTACTGTTTTCTTTCTCCTCATTATGGCCATATTTTTGCTGAGAAGGGTATTTGTTGTGAGGAGCTGGTGAATGCTTCTTCATGTTCACATTAGCAATTTTTTACATAATCAGACTTTACATTTATAAAAGATGCTTTCAGCCTGACTTGGTTTAATAGTCTCCCAAATGAACCCTCTTTTAAGAAGCTGAGGTTACCAGTGTTCTTTTCCATTGATTTAGGAATTCAGAACTCCTTGGAGAGTTCCCAAAGATGATCAATTAATGTGTCAGAAATTACTTGAAACTCTTCCCTAAGTGCTTTAGCATAAGTAAATATTCTGTCTGTTCTTTCCCCGTTCTGCTCTGCACTGTTACTGCTGTCTAGTTGGTATTAATTCTGTATAGTGCTTGATTGCAATTAACCTTTCTGTGAAACCTGAGGCAGCCAAAGTATTGATTTCATCAACCTTCTTTAGTCAACCATTACATGTTCAACTTGCTTATTAAGGAACAGACTCTGCTTTTTCTTCTCTCATTCATAAGGTATTTCCAGTCTCTTCTTACACACCTGACCTGAAACTCAAAACCAGCTTTTTGCTACAAATGTGTGCTGGTAGCTTCTCAGCTTTCCTTTTGAGTCAGTTGCACATTAGGCCTAGGGGTTTGTGACTTACATACTTTTTCAGCTTGACTCCTGCTATTTTCACTTGATCTTATTGTAAAAGTGTATTTTTAGATCCAGAACATAAATGGAGAATTAACTAGTGAATGAACCACTTCTCTAATCTTGTTCCCTCTAAAACAGAGCAGAAGTTCTCATATATACTTCAAAATTGTTATGCTTTGTTTTGCATTATTGCAGTTGTTACGCATTAACAAACAGCAATTTCTTTTACCAGCGTTATAGCCAAGGCAATGTTCACACACATTAGGAAGTGAAAGAAAAGTAAAATTTTAGAAAGAACAGTGTGATACTTACAAAATAATAGGTATTAGCAGGAGTTGCTCTTCTGTTTTCTGTATGAAGTGGAGGAAAAAATGTCAGCAGATGTCATACTGTAGAAGATAACTAACTAATAATATATAAAGAAGTAAAAATCCAGCAATGGCACAGCATTTTACAGACAGTGACATGAGATGAAGCAAATCCAACGTTGAGTTTGACCTGTACAATGCTTGAGGAAGTGGCTATGTGGAAATGGGATTCACAACCACAAGCTCATCTAAACCTGCCCACGGAAAATACCCAGAGGAGGATGTGCTTGAACTTCTCTCTCTGCTTGGTGCACAGCTGTATGGGTTCACCCTAGAGAGCTTGGGGCTTCTGGTCTGGAAGTCCTCTTCTGAACAGAAGCATGTCTTGTTCCTGTAGTGGTGGCAGAAGAAAATCTGACCTCCTGCTTTCAAGACTGAATTGGAAAGTGAGTTTTGCTGGTGTATTTTATGCAGTAGCACAGCTCTTGCTGAGGAAAGTGTCCATGTTTCCCAAAACTGAGAACTCTCCAGCTATCAGGTTATAAACCATTCTAGGTAGTGGCCATCTGCTCATGGAAGTTGTCTCATGGCATAGCCAGGACTTCCTCTTCAGAGGTCTGAAGAGCTGGTGAATGGGATGGGGAGTTCATTTAAGAGACTCCCACATTCTGCCCTAGTGACTGTTTAGTGCAAACCAGCCATGGTATGTCGTTGCCCAGTACATGCTCCTGTTATGATGAGGCAATCCCTGCTTAGGCTGCCTGTAACCTCAGGAATCTTGCACCTGTGGATACAGAATTGCCTGGTTTCAAAAACAGAGTGTGAAGCTCCCTTCTGTGAAGCCTGACCTATAACACACAATTACAGCATGTGTAATTCTTAGATGGAAGGGATAATTGTGATCTGAAACCCTTTTATGCCAGGGAGAGAATTAAAAACCAGTCGCACTTCTTGCCCAGGTGCTGTACCCCGTTTCTAGCTATGTTCTGAAAGAATCCAGCTTTTGCCTAAACAGCCTCTTCACATTTGCTCTTCTAAGGTCTGACTACTGTATGGGCCTGGTATTGCAGAGTTTTGTGTACCCCAGCAGATGGCATTGAATGTTCATTTATTCAGTGTACATAGTACTTTAATCTTCTCAGAGAATCACTCTTGGAGGGGAGAGTAATTGATGCAGACTAGTTGTATGATTTTCTGCGTAGTTAGGCTGGTTCAAGTCAGAAGTCAGCCCAGTTGTATCAGTGAGATTGATGAGGAAAAACTGCTGCAGGTGAACATAACTAGGTAGCACCAATATAATAACAACAACAACAAAACCAACCAGTATCATCAATTGCAGCCTTTGTACTTCTGTTAAGAAAGAATGATTATTCTGTCCTCAGCAGTAAGAAGTGTGGTAAGCATCAGAGCTATTGACCATGCATGGCTTAATGCTAAAAGAGGACTGTTTGACACAAGCTTTTGGGGTGATTTATTGCTATCCAACATCAGTTTAAAATTCTATCTCCAGGCTGGTTTATAATCTGTTCTGTTAAGCAGGAATAACCACAGTTTGGAGGAGCTCCAGCCCTCCCTGTCTTATCTAACACCTGCTTTGCACAGGATGAGTGAAGGAAGAGGCAGTGATGCTACTCTCCTGTGGGCATTCCCTTCACATAAGCTGAATGCCCAAATGTTTGCTCTGTGCTAGCTGAGGAGTGCAAACAAACTAGAAACCACTCTTCCTGTTATTTAAGGATGACATTTTGGTAGTGAAGATGAAAATTTCACTGTCAGCTACACATTTTTTATACTGGGCTTTCAGAATAAGAAGTGTTGTGTGCCATCTGGGTGGTGGAAGACTGTTGAAGAGGCTCAGCCCTTGGTGGGGGGGACACTGTTTCTGATGTTTACCATATATATTGCCCTGATGTTTAATATATATATATATTTCCTGGCTTCTGGTGTGCTGGCTGTTTCACATGGATGAAAAGAGAGGACAGACTCTGTGCCAGGTGGTTGCAATCAGCTGGACCTTCTGGCATCAGTATTTTTTCATTGCAAGCTAAAGACTTAGAGTTGGCAGAAATCAGTCTCTTCAAGCTAAAGGGTCTGATTAAAAAAAATAATTCAGATTGAATAAACTATGTTGTTGCTTTGCTACATTTTCTGTGAAATGAGTAATTGGGATACATCAGTTTTAACAATAGTAAGGTGTTACCTTTCTATGGCATATGCGTGGGTGTGTTTCTGCCAGTTGACACAGAATACTTGATGTCAAAGGACAAAAGCAAAGTTAATTTCTCTATAATTTGCAAGAAAAAGAAAAAAAGAGGTGTGCATTTTGTGGCAACCTTGCCTGCTTTTCATAGTGACCTAGAAGAAAGTCTACTCAAAAGGGTGACAGGTTACTGATGTTTATGTGAAAACCCAACATGTGAACTCTACTCTAACTGAGATAGCAGAAGGCAAATCTATTCCCATTGACTTTGTGATTCTGTGACTGCACAGTGGTTGTTTTGGTCACTGTTAGTGGTGTCTCAGCTGGTGACAGAAAGTGATAAAACACTGTGGGTTGTATTTTAATAAACCTTATGATCCTGACAGGGTGTCTCCTATCCACCTAAGCAGGCAAAAATGAGGCTGAAAGTGCTGCGAGAAAGAACCTGCGTAGGAGGTTTCACCTTTTTCTGCCTGCTCCAAAATAGTGTAAAACCTTGCTCTGTTAAGTACATGGGCATCTTCATTGAGAGGGGATAGATAAGACAAATAGAAGCTTCATGAATTGCATATGTAGAACTCCAGGACAAAGCAATAAAAACTAGGCAGTTGTGAAATCATATTTAGAGATCCAGTGTCTTTGTGCTGCTGTTTTGGAGCAGCAAACAGCAAACAGAGGGAAGTCCTCGACAATGGGCAGCAAGGGGAAAAGGAAAGTGCCCTCATTTCTTTCTACAAGTCATCAGCCAACATAGTGTTTTCAGTCTTCAAGAAGAGATTGATTATTGAGGGCTTATTGTGATGCACCATGAAACCAAAATTCTTTGTGTCACTCTGGAAGCAAGCACCATTTTTTTTTCTGCATTAGTGGATGTCCCAATTTCCACTTAGTGAGTGTCCATTTACTTTTGTGTTTTTCATAGTATCACAAAGGTTGGAAGAGACCTCAAAGATCATCAGGTCCAACCCATTACCACAGACCTCAAGACTAGACCATGGCACTTGGGTCCAAACCTGCCTTGAACACTTCCAGGGACGGTGACTCCACCACCTCCCTGGGCAGCCCATTCCAGCAGACAATGACTCTCTCAGTCAAGAACTTTCTCCTCACTTTCAACCTAAACTTCCCCTGGTGCAGCTTGAGACTTGTGTCCTCTTGTTCTGGTGCTGCTTGCCTGAGAGAAGAAAGCAACCTCCTCCTGGCTACAACCACCCTTCAGGTAGTTGTAGACAGCAAGAAGGTCTCCCCTGAGCCTCCTCTTCTCCAGGCTAAACAATCCCAGCTCCCTCAGCCTCTCTTCATAGGGCTTGTGCTGGAGGCCTCTCCCCAGCCTCATTGCCCTTCTCTGGACACGCTCAAGCACCTCAATGTCCTTCTTAAATTGAGGTGCCCAGAACTGGACACAGTACTCAAGGTGTGGCCCAACCAGTGCAGGGTCCAGGGGGAGAATGACCTCCCTGCTCCTGCTGGCCACACTATTGCTGATGCAGGCCAGGATGCCATTGGCCTACTTGGCCACCTGGGCACACTGCTGGCTCATGTTTAGGTGGGTGTCAATCAGCACCCCCAGATCCCTTTCTGTTTGGCTGTTTTTCTTGCAATTTAGTCTTAATTTTTATTCTGAGATCTGATATATCAGTCACAATATTCTGATGTCTCATGTCTTGCAAGTCACAAGCTGTCCCTGACTCTGAGCAATAAGTATGGCAAAAAGATAGGCTATAGCACTTCCTTTTTCAGCACTGAAAAAATTTTACCTTTTGGATATACATCTGGATTCATTGCTGCACATATGTTTGGGCAAGATCTAAAGATGTAAAAAAAAAGAAAAAAATCCACATAAATATTAAAATGGAGTTTTTCTATGAAACTTCTCAAAGAGTTTAACTTAACAGAATGGGTGAATGCTGCAAGGATAATTAAATCTGAAAAATGATTTGACAGTGACTTTGGGTCAAACTTAACAGCTTTATTCATTCACAGCTCCAGGTTTGGTGTGGTGACAGAGCCCTACTCATTTTGCAAAGGTTTGCTTTAGACAAATATTGTAACAGCCTTATTGATGCATTAGTGTGTGTTCAGTATACTGCTTGAGAGCTGAGTTTGCTTAGGGATGTAGGAACCGAGTCTCTCCTTTAGGATGTGCCTGTGCCACTGCTGTGGCTTCTTTCCTGTTCTGGCAGCCAACAGAGCAAATATGAGTTTCCTCACATCTTCATGTGGTGTTCTTCTATCATGCAATTACTCTGCTGTAGGGTTAGAGAGGTTGAGTGTGGAAGAAACACGTAAACAAATCTTGATTTTAATGTTCTGGATGATGGTTGTCTTGACATCATCCTCTTTACTCATTTGGCCTGAGCTCTGTATAAGCCTGTCCAGCACCAGTCCTAGATCATTGCAGTAGCAGTACTTGGTATTTAGAAGCAGCAGCAAGAAGTGTTTTGCAATGAAGATGTGGCCAGGAATCACATTAGGATTTCATTAATACACACTCATTTATTTGGTATATAAGCATCTAAGCTTGGAATTGCCCAAAGTTTGTGAAACACCAGCAGAGATCTTTTGGGTTTCAACTACCCTACTCTTAGAATTACAAAATAATTTAGGTCTGCAGCAGCTTTTGAACTCAGAGGGAAGCTGAGTGGTTTCCTGTTCAGTGAGCAGGCTGTAAACCACACTAGAGACATCTGTTTTTTTTGCTGTCTGCTGCTTACAGCATGGACACATCAATAATAAAACTTTTATTGATGTTACTTATCAGTGCTTTAAAAGTAATGTATTTACTTACTTATTTTTTGGCAAAGTTGTCTTCCTGCTGTTTGGATCCGCTGGGTGATGTGCTATGGTTTTCCTGTTAGCTCTGACAGAATTGAATAGAGTTTACAGTTAGGAAGTGGCAGCAAGTGGGGAAGAAGTGCAAGTAGACTTGAAAACCAGATTTTTCCAAACCTGAGAAACACAGAGATGGAAATGTTTCTCTTCTCCTCTACCTCAGGCATTGCCATGCTCTGAATATTTTCATGATTTTCATGTTGTTTTTAATGATTTGGGAAAAAAAACCAACAAACAATGATTTCCTGCTGAGAGAATGAAAAGCTGGAAACTGAATTCCTGCATCCAGTGTTTCGGTTTGTTTAAAGTCAGCTACTTATTAAATTCTTGTGCAACTGGATAGGAATTGAAAAAATAGACACCCACCCAAGATGGGTATTGCTAGTAAAATACTTGCTAAAGGCCAGTGATCTAGCTGTCAAAGCAACAGAGATCAGCTCTCTGGCCTCAATACTTCTGCTTGCTCTTGAGTCCCAGATGGAAACAGAGTTCTGTGTTTCACTTGTGTAAGGTAATACTGATCTCTCAGTCCCTGAAACCAACACAGATGAGGTCAACCTTTCACTACCAGAGACTTCAGTGTTTGCAGCAAAATTAGGATTATCTCACCAAATGACTTCTACAAACTGTGAAAACAGTCGTGTTCTTTTGAACAGTGTTGCTTGGACCTAAGTCCTGCCTAAATTCTTTTGCATTCTTAACTCCTATAATCAGTGTTGCCAAACCAACTTTTTTTTTTTTTCCCCCATAAAAACCTGCCTCTAAATCCCATTTTAAAAAATGCAACAAAGAAACAAACCAAATACCCCCACTTTAATCACTTTAATTTGAATGTGCACGTTGATAGTTAATTTTTCCAGCTGTCATTGTGGAAATACCAAAGGCCACAAATGCGAAGATGCAAACTTGAATGAGAAGACAGAATTTTATTTTCCTCTGTGGAGTTAGCACAAGAGGTATGGTTGAACAATTGCTATTACTGTAGAGAATTTTGGTTAAATAATGGTTAAATCTGTACTGCTGAGTTGTCTCTCTGTATCAGGATTTCTATCATCTCTTTGCTCTTTATCATTCATGTATAATTTTTTTTTTTTGTCCTTTACAAGAACAATTTAATTCTTTGCAGAACTCTTCCCCCAACTCCCCCTAAGGCAGTGTATATCACAAATGCAAAAGTCTATTGCATATGACTATTATACTTACAGTGAACATAATCTCTGTGTGTTTGAATTTACTGCATTCCTCCCTGCCTCTTCTGGTGGCAAATTTCCCAACATGCTCCTAAAAAGTGACCTTCTTCAAGTTCTCCCTTGCCTGCAGCAGGGAACTGTTTTAGTCTGTTTAGTCTGTTTTTTGTCTGAGTATGAGATGCAGCTCCGAGGCTGAATGCCTCTTTTATTGGCTGCCTCCATGAGTCCTTCATGACATAGATGTTGCTGGTAACTAGTAGAATAAATGCTTCAGAAGTACAGGATTTGTCAGAAGTTCTTTGTGGGTTTAGAATGTGAGGACATCTGTCTCCTCCATCCCACAAGGTGAAGGGAGCAAATGGCCCTGCAAGGCTTCGGCAATGTCCAGTGTCAGCCCACCACATGCAAACAGGGAGGCAGAACTGGCAGGAAGGGAAGAAGTCATTTGCTCTCTACAATGGATTAGATATTAGGAAAAATCTCTTTCTTGGGAGAATGGTCAGGCCTTGGAACAGGCTGCTCAGGGAAGTGGTGGAGTCATCATCCCTGGAGGTGTTTGAAGAACATGTAGACCTGTCACCTGGATGTGCTTTAGTGGGCATGCTGGTGGTCGGTTGATGGTTGAGCTTGGTGATTCTTGAAGTCTTTTCCAACCTTAGTGTTTCCATGATTCTAGTCTATGACCTTTCAGCAGGGACAGGAGTTTCAGGCTCACAGTTCTGACGCAGGCATAAAAGCGTTACCCAGGTCTGAGGCAAATGCCTAACCACTTCTCTGAAACATGTCCCAGATACTACCCTAAAATGGACTTTTTTTTTTTTGTTTTCCTTTTAATTTATAAAGGTCAGTTTTATGAATCAGTAAAAAGATCACCCATTGAAGCATTGTACTCATCACTATGACATTAGACACAAACTCCATAAACCAGATGCTCATATGATTAACATATTTAAGCTACTACAGCTGTGGCCCTCCAAGTTTGCCACAGAGGAGGAGACTTGTTCTGGGTTTTTTACCTAAACTGAGTGTTAGGAACAAATAATAAATATTAAAGGCTATATTAACTTAGGATAATTATGTAACTGATGACTTGCAAAACTATTTAAAAATTATGACTGCCACAATTCTTTTGAATTTATTTTCTTCAAAAAAAAAAAAAAAAAAAAAAAAAGTGCTCTGGGTTTCCCTGGCAACCTTTAAAATACTATGTATAAACACACCAACCAGTCAGCATAATATCAGTACAAATAACCCCACAGAAAGGCAAACACAATGAACGTTAATTAATTATTGCAGTGGTTAAATGCAGATTTTAGAAATGTCAAATAGAAACATTTCCTTGGTGCCAAACTGCATTAACGAGCTACAAAATGCCAGCTCTTTTCAAGTCTACATGCAAAATAAAAGATATTAAAACTAGTTTTACCAGGAAAACAGGTCCTCTGGTGAATGGGTTATGAATCTCACCTCTCTAGTACTGGTTAATACAGGTATTCGGGCTGACAATTAGGATTCTCAGAGCATGCTTTTATTTGTATGAGAGCCTCATCTGGTTTGGAGTTGCTGTAATGAATCCTAGCCAGGTGAATTTGCACCGTATGGAAGAGATTAAAAAGAGGAAAAAAAGGCTCTTGCATTGTGGCTGAAGAAAAGGGTGGCACTATACCAAGGCGTGTTTCAAGCTAGACGTTTGTGATCTTGCAGGAGAACAGTTTATTCAATCTTAATTGCAAATACTCTGAGGCTGGCTCTTTGCAGACATCGCTGTTGCAAAACAGATTAGTTTTTTGCTGTGTGTGACACCATGCTGGGCAGGGAAATGCCTGGGAAAGATGTGGTGTTTGGAATGGTTTTCTTCTCACAACTCTTCTGTCAAAGGAAACAAAAATTACTCGCACAGCAATAGAGTAATTGAGGACATTTCAAGCCAAATACTGCAATATAATCTGAACCACATTGCAAAGATTCCTCGGGAAGGTGTGGCATGGAAATTTTGCCTCTGAATAGAGTAGTATGAGCCATGAGCCTGCATCCTCCTTGCCTTACCCTTCCTGTATGTATCCTTAACAGGATACATTGCACAAGGCAGTGCTATGTAGCTGCTTTAATAATATTTACTTCTTCAAGTGCAACCACATCACCCTCTTCAACTGTCTCAGAAGAGGTTGGAGTTAGTCTTTTGTCCTGCCACTCCTTGCATGTGATAAGAGAAAATGGCCTCAGGCTGTACCAAGGGAGGTTCAGGTTGGATATTAGAAATATTTAGATATTAGAAATTAGAATATTTATTCACAGCAAAGGTTATCAAGTGTTGGAACAGGCGGCCCAGGGAGGTAGTGTATTCCTGGAGGTGGTTGTGGTACTTGGTGAGGTGGTTTAGTGGTACTATTTTAGCAGTGGCTATGGAGTAGAACTCTAGGCAAGTGGTTGGAGATGTCTCAAGTCTCTTCCAACCTTAACAGTTGTGTGGTTGCTGCCTCAGTCCACACAGTTGAAATCATCATGTATTTAGTCAGGTTCATGTGATTTGAACTATTAATAAACTGTCAGGCAGTGACTTTCTGGCTGAAGAGGTGCTTTCAGGAGAGAAACAGGCTGTGAATACCTGAAAAGTAGCCATAGACTTTTGACACTTGGAAGAATGTTAGTAGGAGGTTTGGTGCCTCTGGTAACTGTTTGCATTAATGTGCATGTTTATGCCAAGCATTTTCTTATCTACAATAACAGCTCTGCCATGGCACAGTGGAGAGCAGGGAGATTAGGCAAAGAGTGGATGGAAATGGAAATGCTTATTAAGTGGGGACTAAAAATGGTCTCTCAGTAGTTTTACTAAACTCACCTGAATTCTTGCACTGTATGAGAAGATGAGAGGAAAACCACAAATGAACCAAATCTGTCATGTGGATAGGAGTCCCACATTGTTCAGTTGAAGCAGCTAAATACTAAAGTGAGTGAGCATGACTAAGGAGAGCCTTCAAAACTGTTCACAGTAATAATAGGAAGATGCTCTTGAAGCACTGTGGTTTGTGACCATGGAAATGAGACTTATTCAATTACAGTGCCTCATCTGAATGTGGTCCTGGGATAATATTAGCACTTTGTAGAGGTTTAAGGTTGCATCACTGCAACTATTCTGATTTTTGCATTTCTTAGATTTTGTGCAACCCCTTGGGATTTTTTCAAATCTAAATGGTAGAAAGTTTCTTCTGAAATAAAGAGCTAAGATGTGAATGGGAAACGAATGTGGTTTACTTTTTCATGAAGATGTTGGTAATAGAGACACTCTCAGAGGACAGGCAGAATTTGAAAACAGTCCCTCTAAAGATAATTCTGCCTCCAATGTATGTCTTTTCAGAATGCCCATCTATATTTAAAAAAGGAAAAAAAAAAGCCTCTCTCTTATAAGCAGTGTTGTTTTCAGACTTAGTAGGTAATAACACAGAACAAGTTGTTTTCAATGGCTTTTAAGGTCTGTACATCAGGATGCATTGCTTATCTCTCCCCTTGCATCTTGTAATGAAATGAGTGCAAATCCCTATTCACCTAGGGAAGTCAGAGGGAAAAATATTTAACTTCTTAATTCTCTTGCTAAATCTTGAAATCTTGGGGTTATCATCTGCCAGACCTCTTGGGGACTGCTCGGTGTGAAAAAGGCAGCTAAAGCCTTCAAGCTCTCTCCTTGCTTAGAGAATACCTATGCATCTCAGTCTCAGTGGTCAGAGAAGCTGAAGGTTTGTTATCTCCTTCCACCTCTGCAGATAAGCAGCAACCCGGGAGCAAAGAGAAGCCAGGCAGATGAAATCTTATCTTGGAGGATTTGGTGCTGGCTACAGCTGCTTGCCTGAGAACCCAGGGAGGTGGGGTGCGACCCAGCACTGCCCAGGGTGTTGTCATTAAGTGTATAGCTCTTTCTGTTACAGTCTGGCAATCTTCCCCATAGCCTTGGGCAAACCTGCTGTTTCAGCAGACATTTGACTGAAGAGTTAAGTGCCTGAATCAAAATTCCCTCTTTATTCCTGTTATGCTGATGGTTTGCTGCTTCTCTACAACACCAAATCATAAAACAACTTGAGCAGACCTATTGCACATGACAGGCCAGTAATGAGAGAGAACTCAAAGAAAATGCTGTTTCTGTCCTTCCTTGCTATCTGCTGTGAGGAAAGGGCTAATAGGTAAGCAGCTTTTAATTTCATTTCATTTCATTCTGCCTGAGTCAAGGTGGAGTAATCTGCATATAAATATAATAATGCAAGTACTTGATCTCTCCCCCACAGACAGAGTCTAACCTAAAATATGGCTCTTAGTATGCAGTGAGACTAAAATTACCCTGCCCAAGGTAGGAGAGAAATATGTATCTAGAGAAAACAACAGTGTACACTGAGGCATTCCAGTTTACAGCTACAGCCTATATTCACATCCTTAGTATCTGTGAACCTGACAGCATTACACTGTAGTTACAGGTTGCTAATGAAACCCAGTTTATAGGTGCATGAAAATGATTTCTCCCAAGTATTCTCACAGGAGGGGTTTCCATGCTGTATTAGAGGTAAGCACAGTCATCATTCTTCCAAGTAAAAATGAAAACAAGCAAGTACCTTCAGAACTGGTTCTTTCATTTATATACATGATGTTGGAGTTTTAGAATGACTAACTAATAACAAACAGAAATAATTAATTTAAAAATGTAAAAAAAATATGTTTATTGCCTCTTTTTTTTTTTGGTTAGCAAAACAGCTCTCAGCGTTTCTTGAACACAATGTTCTTTGTGGAGGACAGCAATAATGAACCTGTATGGGTCTAACTGGAAAAGAGTATCTATTAATTGAGCATTTCCACACAATATTTTGATGTCTTGATCTAGCAATCTTTAGGACTCACACTGAAAAATCAAAATGTAAGAAATGCTGCAGTATGGGAGAAAGAGCTTTGCTTATTTAAACGTTCATATCACTCAGATTTGGGCCCTGAAATTTAAATCGCGTGTTTAAATTAACCTGCTGTTGATTCAATGTAGGCATTTGTGTTTGAAAAGAGTGGCTTTTCCCTAAATATAATGCCCTGAAAAAAAAAAAAAAACAAAACCCACAGAAAAACCCTCAAAACCAACCAGCCAAAAAACCCCAAACATACAAAAAAACCCAACCAAAAATCTTCCACTTAAGTTCCCCCACCCCTTTTTCTCTTTCAGTTATCTAACTTGATGTAAAAACTCACGTTCTTGGCCATCCCTAGATTGCCATCTGTGCTTGTTCCTGACTAATCCCAGATTAACCCTCTTCTTGCTTTTGACCACTCTCCTGCAGTTGTACCCCACTCTGGAGGGCATAAACTCCATCGAAGTCATGGCTGGATATCTGCTCAGAGCTGCCAGCTGCCCGATCTGGGGATTTCAGTTCACGCTGCCTGACAGCTCCAGACATGTATGTAGGTGAAATGTTGGATGCCTACATGAAAAGCTTACTAAAAAAGAGGGACAAGGGTGGAATAGACCTTGCTGTTTCCAAAGCCTTTGTGAGTAAGTGCCTGATCCTGGTAGCTGGCAAAGATGAAAATGGGACACATTTCACAAGCAGTGAAATATTTCTTTTAGAAGAGATTGCTTAATTAATCACTTTCAACTGTGGCCTAATATTTAATCCTTTTCCCAGTTGTTCTTTCCTTGAAGACCATTCAACAAAAGCAGAAGCAGAGGCCAGGAACTACAAGGAAACAAACTGCTCTGTGAATAACTGGGTGATCTGGATTTTCATAATGGATCAGCACTAACTTGTTAAGTCAAATTTTTCTGTGATACACAGGGACTTGAAGACGATAAAATTTTCACAGTACTTGAGTCTATCCTTTGTGCATGAAGTGATCTTGGAATCTGATCACGTAAGGAGCCTGGCTCCACACTGGGCTAGTTAGTTTCTTCTAGTTATGCTCAATCACTTATTTTTTATTTCTGTATTTATTTCTCACATGTAACAGCTTTAGCTGCTGTCAGACATTGCTTAGAGGAGCAGAGACCAAGCATAGTGTTTCTGTATCTGGGGAGAACACAATGGTTAGGCTGCCTGGTAAAAAATCAATAGTGCTAATGGCATAACCTCCTCAAAACACTTCTACAGTTAATGGCAGAATCATTAATATTACATCAATTCATCAGCAAGCTCATTCATAATCTAATGAATGACCTAAAGCCAAATGCATTTATGGGACAATTCCCGTTGATTTCAAAAGGGTTTTGAGCAGATTTCTCTGATGTCTTTCTTTGCAGTAGAGGTCTGTCAAAATTGAGGCCAAATGTGAGTACATGCTGGAAGAAGGGGAAGTTATTTTAGTTGACTAACCCAAAGTCCCACAATATAGCCTGACTTCTTTATAATGCATTTTTGCACCAATAATCACGTAGCTATAATACATTTTTAAATTTCTGTAATATCTACCACAGTAAAAAAAAAAACAAAAAAAAAAAACCAACCAACAAAAAACCCCCAAAACCCCAAAAAACCATTAAACTAAACTTTTATGACCAGATTGTCCCCACAGGAAGGATAGCTTAATTTGAGGAGCTACTCCTTTCTTCCTTCTTTCTTTCCCTACTACTTTTTTTTTGTTTTAAATGGAAACTTTACATAATTTGGTCAGTTTTTCTTGTGAGATAGTAGGCTCACAAGTTGTTGTGTAGAGCCCTCATACTTTTACTATACTATAGTGCAGGCTTTGTTGCTGATGTTCAAAATACTGCCAGTTGAACTCCTTTCAAGGTTAAGGTTAGTAGTGCTGTACACAGGCAAGTGTGTTTAAAGTGATGATCTAAGACAAATCCTGTGAAATTTGTCTAATTTTCCATCTAGGTCAACAAATGACTGGAGTTGCCAAAGCCTGGATGCCTTGGTTTCAGCCTCAAACAGAACATTAGCAAAATCTAACACTCAGTAATGTCAATTTCTACCAAAACCTCTTTGGGAGGGGACCCATATTCAGTGTTTGTCCGCGCTAAATTGACCACTGACACACAGAAGCAGCAGGTATTTTTCTGGAGGAAGAAGCTTAGCCAACACCCTCATGGTCGCTTTCAGATGAAATGCAGCTTTTGTTCACAGCCAGGAAAAAAAGGCAGCAGAAAGACATTTCTCTCTGGGTGTGTGTATATATATATATATATATATATATATATATATATATATATATATATATATATATATATATATATATATATATATATATATATATATATATATATATATATATATATATATATATATATTTAATTTTCTTTTTTTTTTTTTTTTTTTTTCAGTAAGAGTTGGCCAAAAATATGTCTTAGTCTTATAGAGACATACAAGAAGACAATTTCTTATCCTAAAACTAAACACAGCTCATTCACTCAGCAGCCACAGCTCTTATCCTATAGCCTATAGCCTTGACTGATCAGACAGTAAACTTTGTGTCCTTCTATACCACTTCCCTTAGTAGAACTTATCCTTAATGATACTTGAGTGAACCCTTCCACAGACCTAACCACGTTGCTGCTGTCAGCCCACATCCTAATTCTGTGGGGTTTATCTGACACAGTTTGAAGCTATCTCCTCAATCTAGGTCTTGAGTCTCAATCCCAGTTCTGAAATTTAAAGCAGAAAAAAACCCCAGCAAATTCTAGTTCTGTGCGGAAAGCTTAAGGGCTGATGGCTTTTAGGGTTTTGCTCTCCCAGGCAGAGTTGCTATTTTGCTTTCCCAGGGGCCAGAGATAGCATAAGCACCTTTAAAACTAAAATAATTTAAGTGCATGTGGCTAAAGAGGTGACATTTTAAGCACACAGTTTTTGAAATATGAATGTTTAGTATGTGAGGGAAAACAGATGAGAAGGAAATAATGAATGTGTTCAGATCAAACCCACAGCAGCATCAGATGTTCTACTGATTGCTGGAACCTTGACCTTAATAAAACTGCAACTCACACAAGCTGAGCTCTGTACCACAGAGCAGGGAGAGCCATAATGGCTTTGAACTGGAGGTTTTGCACTCCTCCATAATGCAGGCTATAGCTACACTGGATGTACATAAAACTGCTTGGAATTAAGAATTAGAATGAAAAAGAATATTGCATTGAAACTAAAAAAGAAAAGGTAATCAGCATTACAAGCCAGTCTTTGCTGTGACACAGTAAAATACAGCTAATGTTTAGTACAAATGAATTATAATTTTTGCCAGCTCCCCCAGCCCCATGCCATCTAGAAAAGCATTTTCCAACATCCCAGAGTGATGCCTTACTTTAGAACTTCCAGCATTAACTGGAAAATCCAACGTATTTTAATAATAACAGATGGCTATGAAGTGAATACAGAGCTGCATTTCACTCCTGGGGCTTCGTGGCTATTCAGAAGCCACTTGAGTTACACGCTCATGGTTAATAACATCAGCAGAGCCACTGCAGTTAATTACAACATTATATTTACTCCATAGCCCTCTAGTATACTTTAAGTCACAGTAAGAAAAGGGCAATCTTATAATCCCTCCAAAGACATTGTACTGCCCTTGTTAAAAACACTGAAAAAGCTCCACAGCTGCAGACAAAATGTAAACCCCACTATGGAACAAGAGATGCTCTTTAATGTCTCTTGCACAGAGCAGCTTAATTGACAGTAATTCTAGACTGGCCAGATAGCAAACGTCAAATTGCTTCTCCTCATGGGCTGATATAATGGAATACTGCCTCTTGCCCAGAGGAGGCAGGGAGGAAATGGGAGGTGTAATGACTATGCAGAAAGGACTCTTAGGAAGCATCGAGCTGTCTTCAGTTTAATTTTTCTTTTTCCTTCTGATTTCATCTCATTCTCTTCATTTTTGTCATCCCATCCTCTTCATTTTGAAAGGGAAACCTAAATAAAGCCAACTAAACTAGAACGTTTTGTCCATCAGATAATTGAGACAAAGTAAAATAAAGTTACTTCACTAAGAAAATCTTAAGAAGTTTTTTAAGAGACCTTTTTGTCAGCAAGGCTGTAAATTATTGACTTTGCTTTTTCATTAAAAATAGAAGGGCAAACTCCTAAAAGTAGAGCTCCATTTCAGAGGAAATAAAACTCAATGACTAAAAAATGAAATTGACAGCCCCTAAAAAACCTGTTCTTGAGATACTTTTCCACTCCTCCTGTTGGCTTAATACCTCCTGTAGACAATGGACCAGCAGGGAGCTTGGGTTTTGCATCCCTTGCCTGGTCTGGATAATGTCCTGGGACTCCAAACTGAGGAGATGTGGAATGACAGAACTATGTATCTGTGAATCAGGGACAAGATAGAGGAGCCTGTGGAATAATCTAGGAAAGATTATTTTTAAATCTCTCATAGAGATTTCTATTTAAAGCAATGTTATAGAATCTGTGCTTTTGCTTTTGCCCAGCATGTACTGAGCTTCCCTTGAATGCTGAGTATCTGTGGTGAGGTTGTTCTCACCTGCCTTGCCACGCTTACAGAGTGGCAAAAGCCACAGACTTGCTTTTAGCTCTCCCTTCACATGCCAAGCTGTGTGCTTAAAGGGTTTTGGCAGTTTCTGAGCAAAGTCTAGGGAATAAAGCTCGCTCTCCCCATAGTAGCACTGGCCTTTTTTGCAGAGAAAGCTGCATGTGGCCAGGTTGTGAGATCATTCCTCAGCATATTGTATAAATATTTCAGAGACCTTGACTGATCATAGGAACAGTTCTACTTGACGTGCTAATAAAGGCACACCTTACTTCCAGCACCTTACCAAAGCTACAGGAGGTATACTTATGATCCTTTGGAAAGGGAGGCCTCTGACAAATGGAAATAATTCACAAATGCTAAAATGTCTACTTCATCTAAATAAGATTTTTAGAGCGTAGCTATATTTAAAACTGCAAATGAGTGTTATAGATGGCTTCTAATTTATTGAAATGTGTACATTCATAAAAGTCATGCTGTAAAACTTTGAATCATGAAATGTAATGCGAGTTGAAAGCTGGCATCTTAATTCTAGCTCTAGTTCCAGCTGTGGCATCTACGCCTTTGAAGTACTCACAGCTGGGGTTGAAGCTCCTCTCTACTGAAAAAGAAACCTACTGTCTTCAAACATTGGCTTTAAATTTGCTGTAGCTTAGTTGGAACTTGACTTAAAGACTCTCTTCTCAATGCAAAGAGACATCTTTGTGTCTGCTTCAAAGGCAGGTGATACCACAGCATCTTCAGTCTCAGGTGTAGGTAAAAATCCTCTCCCACAGGAAAGGTAAGCCACCAGCCTTAAAACACAGGTTAAAATACAGTTCGTAGCTCTGTTACACATGGGGGCAAAGATCTTAGTTTGAACTTCAGCCTCTCTCCCACACAAAATGTCATTTAATCGATTGCAGCATTTCTAATGTACCTATCAGCCTCCTATTTGAATACCTTTGCCTGCAGCTTAGCAGGAGTTTTTCCAGAACAAGCAGAAAGTAAGCTCTGGAGGGTCAGGCTCCTTGGTTGAAAACAGCAGGGCTCTCTCTGCTGGGCTGCCCCTACCTGTGAGCACTTCAAAAGAGCAGTCACAGCAGGGGCTGCAGCTGAAACCAAAAGTGGTGGTTTTATCTAGTACGGGAGGTTTCACCAATCTTCAGCCTGGAGGGCAACTTGTTCATTTAAAAAAAAATTATTTTTTTTTAAGTGATATATTGCTTGGCTGTTAGAAGGCCTTGAAGATGATAATAGTAGCCACATGTTTTTTCCCTCTGGTCAGTTTTGTGAGAAAATGAAATAAAAAAAACCCCAAAACAGACAAGAGGATGAATGCACCGTACCAGAAACTCTGTGTTAACCCCATTTCTATACAGCACCCATAGAGCTACAGTGTGTGGAAGGGTGAACCACAAAGGTTGTTTGTTCCCTTTGTTATTTTATGATACACAAAGACAGTACTATTTTAGACACTATTTTCCTTCGTGGTCTTAGTTAAAAATATCAGAAATATGGGTTATGCCTTTGCTCTTTGTGCTAGAGGAGTGACTGTGGCAAGGTTTTGGGAGATCTTAGGAATGCCTTTGCTTGAGGATGAAGGAGAATGTTAACTTTAACATGGTTTAAGTTCATGGGCTTAGAAGGATTTAAGTACTTATTTCCCATTGATTTCCGAGTTAGAGGGAATAAATGTTTGTTTTTTTATGATAGGAGAGAAAAGCATGTGCATCTCTTATGTGTTTTGGAGGATTTTACTGACTATAACTCTAATGTGACAAATCTATGTGGCTTTACACACATGGGGGTTTTACCACTGAAGTTATAGTGATCAGGTCCCTGGACATGTGACAGATCTAGGGACTACAGTAGTTCATGTCTGTATGTACAGAATCCCATGTGTCATGGTTCAAATCAATTAATTAAAAAAAAAAATCTCAGATTACAATAAAGACCTTAAAAATTTCAGACTCACATTGGGTAACTCTTGCTGTCAATCAGCTGGTGTCAAAAATGGAGGTAAGCTGGGATGGAGACCTGGCTAGCTACATATTAGACATCTATAAAAGCTACAACAAAGTATATATCTGATAAACCTGGGAAGAACTCAGGAACTGGTCTTAATTTTATAAATCAGATTTCTTCCTCCTGGTTTCTAGATCCAGTACTCTGTGAACTAAACCATTCTCAGCTATCATACAAAAAATACAATGAAAATGGCTGTTTGTGGAGTTTCACTTAGCTGATCCTGAGCATTGATAATTGAAGAAGTCTTTTTCCTAGATGAACAAGAAAAAATTCTGCAAGTGGAGCAGAGGTATTATTTTTCAGGCAGAATGACCTTATGTTGTCCATTGTGGACACAATTCCTCTTTAAAGAGCTGACCAATAGTTACTTGCCAGGACACGAATTGGTGCCAGGTTATTACGTTAGGGCTCCTGCACACCCACAAATCCAACCCCTCGTTCCATGCATAAAACCTGATATCTTTAATTTAGTTACTAGAGGGCCTTTGCCAAGGTGAATCTGCTAAAACCAGTTCTAAACTGAGAGCTGCAAGCCTTGCCTGCTGCTCATGGGGGTAAATACTCTAGTGGTTCATTTGAGCAGTGAGCTGTTGGTCAGCAGGTCACTAGGAGTTTAACCGGTTTAAGGTAAGTTGGCGATTTCATTACAGGATGCTTCTGCAATAACATTTTCTTGGTGTCTGGAGTGCCTGAAAACAACCACAATAGAAAATAAAGCAGAGACTGAGCTTTTCTACAGAAAATGTGCTGTTTTCAAGATCCTTATCATTCTCCTGGGGTGGTAAGCAGAAGCTGCAGGCCCCCTTCTTTCTGCAAAAATGTCATGAGGTGGTCCTGAGCCTACACAAAGTAGTGCCAGAGCTCAAAACCCCCAACACCCCCTTTTGTTTCCTGAACCACTACTTCTGTCTGCTGTTGCAAATAGTGTCACTTCTGTCATAGCCTCTGACACATGCAAAACCTGAGGGTTTTACAAGCCTGTGACCAAGAAATAACATGTTCCCTGTGATTTCACTTCTACCCCTGGATCCAGCAGATGCAAAAAGCTGAAAGGTGCTTGTGTCCCTGGGAGAAAACTACCACTTAGTAAAATTCAAAAGTTGGAGCAGAAGTACACACTCAGTTATTACTGCCCTCTGAGCTGCACAGCTCCTGCACCAGTCGCAGGGGGGATTCCTCCATCCAAACACATGCACACACAGATGTGGAAATAACAGGGGCATTAAAGTATGCCTGAGATGTGATAGCAGCTCTTCTAACATGCTGTTAGAAGAATGGGAAAAGAACAAGACAAAAGAGCTGGAGCTTAATAGGATTTGCATGTATGTTTATGATTCATCCTTGTACGTGTGGTAGATAAGCAGGGATTGAAGAGGACTGAAAACCATCCGAATAGCCAGGCCTAGAGGGTAGTGACAAGGCCAGTCAAGAGTGGTGTTTGTACCTCAGTGGTTGATACTGGAGCCAATACTGTTCTGGAGTTGTTCAACCTGGAGAAGAGGAGGTTCAGGGCAGACCTCATTGCTCTGGGTTTGGTCTCTTCTCCTAGGCACCCAGTGACAGAACAAGAGGGTGCAGTCTCAAGCTGTGCCAGGGCAAGTTTAGGCAGGATGTTAGGAAGAAGTTCTTCACAGGAAGAGTGAGTGACACTGGAATGGGCTGCCTGGGGAGATGGTTGAGTCACCATCCCTGGAGGTGTATAAAAGGAGGCTGGATGAGGCACTTAGTGCCATGGGTTAGTTAATTAGAAGGGTTAGGTGATAGGTTGGACTCTATGATATTAGAGGTCTTTTCCAATCTGGTCGATTCTATGACTAATATACTCTTTAATGATTGGCACCATGTGGCAGAGTGCAGCCTCAGCAAGTTTTCAGAAGACTCAAAACTGAGAGGAGTGGTTGATAGTTTTGGTAGCAGTTGAGTGTGCTGCCATTCATAAGGATCTCAACAGGCTGGGAAAATGGGCAGGGAGGAAGCTCAGGAATAGGAAATACCAAGACCCACACACGAGAAGGAACAACTCCATGCAGCAGTCCATGCTGGGGCTGGAAAGCAGCTTGGGTGCTGGTGGATGCTGAGTTGAACGTGAGCCAGCTATGTGCCCTTGCAACAAAGGCAGCCAGCTGCACATTTAGCTGTAGCAGGAGCAGTCTTGTCAAAGCTTGAGCAAGGTGAACCCTCAGCACCAGCTTGGCCATGCCTGGCCTCTACTCTGCACTGGTGAGGCCCTGAGCAACCTGACCTAGCTTGAACAGAGGGGTTGGACTAAGATGACCTCCAGAAGTCCATTCCTCTAACATTCTGTGATGCTTGCTTATGTTACAGCAAATAAAAGCTGCTGAAAAGGTGTTTTCATGTTAATAATCAGAGAAGGGAGGCCATACATGGTACCTCATATAGTTCGGGAGCACTCAAGGAAACATGGGAAAACCTGTGGAGAAAAGGCGATGTGGGAAGAGAGGTAAAGGACAGGGGAAGGTAGAGGTATGAAAAGACAGGTAGAAGAAAGAAGGTAGAGCTATGAAAAGTCTGAGATATAAACATCTGAAACCAAAGATTAATGTTAGGAGTTGCTTCCCATTGTCAGTTTTAACAGTTGCTCTTAATTACCAAAGGAACATTTTGAAAAGAAAAATGCATTCCTGGCAGTATTTGAGTTGCTCTGTTCCTACCTGTATCCTATCAGCACTGGTTGTAGGCAGTATGTAACTAGCATGAGACTGATGCCTCTCTACCTTCTTCAAAATCCTTGCAATGCTCTGCTAGGAAGATGGATGAGATTTATATTCTGAATACTAGAGGTAGGTGTAGGGAAATTAAGGACATACTTCAGAAGTATGTCCTGAAGGAGTGATCTGAGAACTCGGAGATAGAGCAGGAGAGGGCAGTTTCAGGAAGGACAAATGTAGAAGACAGTAACAGATGATAGAAGATGTAGAAAGACTGTGAGACTACCATGTAAGCTTCAGCATGAGTGAGTCATAAAATTAGCATCAGTAATTAAATGCAATAACAGCTAAGTGTAGAGTGACAGAGGTTGGCAAATATTCAAGTACAGTACTTACTCCTTGTTCATGATTCCTGATCATGGATATGCAAATCTTCAGAAGCGTCTGTGATGAAAAAAAAAAAAGTAAATATGTTGTTTCTTTAGTCTTAAAAATCAAGATGCATGAATTCGTAGTATTTTTTTTCCTGAATACTTTTTGTTAAACTAGACAATAACTTGATTTTAGGTATCCTTTTTTCCGAGGAGAAAATGTTTCAGTTCTGACAGGAGTGAGTTTGATGATGTGATGATGACTATGGCCATTATCAGAAAGTGTATAGCAAAGTCACCTTTTTAAGAGTGGCTCTGATGGTATCTCCTTTAGCACACAACAGGTTTTCATCTCTCTGTGCATTGTTCTGCCATTGCCATCTGTGCAGTCGGCAGTGGAATTTGTACATACAGATCTGTATTCGTGTGGGAATTTGTGAGGTGAGATTTAAGTTTCACAAACCAAAGGTAAATTTTGGAAAGGATCTCTGAAAACCAAACCAGAGCATTGTGGGTCTGTGGAAACTCTTTGGTCATTCCTTGGAATTAAAATCTAAATTTATATGTTTATGTTTTTAAAAGTTGGGTTTTGCAGTTTGAAGAAATCTAAAGTTCTAAAGGCTGTTTTGGAGTTATCAGCTATTGTACTGCTGAGTCTTTTGTGTTGATGACTCAATCAATTTTCCAATTCTGTACTTGCCTCTGCCTGATATTTCCTAATAGAAACCTTAGCAGTCACATAATTTAGACATAAAAATGAAATTTATAACTTTTCCATTTACTCTGTCTCTATCACAGTCCACTGCCATTACTTTCTCTCAGCTTAATAACTGTAGGGAGAGTGAAAAACAGTCTTATTGTCTCCTCTCCTAAAGTGCAGCTGCCTGTCAAATGGCAGGACCTTGTAACCTTCTGTGTGTGTTGATGAGCCTTATAATACCTTTACCCTACTTCACATTTTCATTTGAAATTTGCCTTAGATTCACAGACAAAAATTCTTGTTCGGTTTGGTTTGTTTTATAGGGGAGAGTGAACATTCAGTTTAGTTAGAAATGCCTTAAGCCTGTTTTAGCTGTTGCTGAAATGCTATCAGTAGTGAGCCAAAATGTTTCCTTTTTTCTACAGTTAATTTTCTCCTGCTGTTTTCCTGTGCTGCTTATATTTATTTATTGTTTTGTGAAGTTCTCCTAGATTTCTATGGCACGTTGCTCTTCATCTGAAATCACAGCAATGTGTTTGTGATAGCAGAAATAGCCAAGAGCGGTTTGTGATTTAGGGTAAGCTGTTGCAGTAGAGGCAGATGGACATCTGACTGAGGAAAAAGGGCTACTTAATTGCTTTTAAAAATTAAGACAGGATTAAAACTCTGGAAGATGTGGGAGAAACAGCATTTTAGTTTAAATAACTGCTTTTTTGAAAAGTTCACCAGAGAATGCTAACTTCCCTTATCGCATAACAAGAAGAGGAAAGTTATTTTTCCTACTCCAAATACTGAACACTATGCTTCAGATGTCTCCAAAAATGCCTTAATATCTTGAAGAAAGCTGTATGGAAACTGGCTATGGAAGGTGAGATATAGAATCAAAAAAGTTCTGGAGCCCTCAGCACAGGAAGGACATGGAAGTGTTGGAGCAGGTCAAGAGGAGGGCCACGAGGACGATCACAGGGCTGCAGCAGCTCTGCTATGAGGACAGACTGAGAGAGTTGGAGCTCTGCAGCCTAGAGAAGAGAAGGCTTTCAGGAGACCTGATAGTAGCCTCCCAGTATCTGAAGGGTGCCTACAGGAAGGCTGGGGAGGGACTATTGACAAGGTCTTGCAATGACAGGACAAGGGGCAATGGGTTTGAACTGGTAGAGGGGAGATTTAGACTGGATGTTAGGAGGAAGTTCTTTGCAGTGAGGGTGGTGAGGCACTGGCACAGGTTGCCCAGGGAGGTTGTGGCTGCTCCCGCCCTGGAGGTGTTCAAGGCCAGGTTGGAGGAGGCCTTGAGTGAGCTGTACTAGTGGGAGGCGTCCCTGCCTATGGCAGGGGGTTGGAACTAGACGATCCTTGAGGTCCCTTCCAACCTTACCATTCTGTAAAAGTGCACTGATGTAAAAGTTTGGCCCTTATTTGCTCAGTTAGTCTCTGCACTTCTTAAACTGGTTTGAAACTACTCAAAGATAGCCAAATTGTATGAGTTAAATTGTAAATTTTATAATAATTGCACCAATCAGTAGTAACTCAGAGTGTTTCAAATGAGGGGATTATTTTGTATTGAGTAGCACAGTTATGCAATAATCTCTTTGTTTGGAACGTTTCCAAATGTTTTGGTGTAGAATGGAGCTTGAAAGTACAAGATTTAAATTAGGAGGAGGACAAAAAGCAAACTCCGGTGAGAAAAATCAAACCTTATGATTTTTCTAAGGCTTTATTTGAGAGTATTGAAAGATTGAGGTTGTCAGTAGTTGGAATGTAAGATGAAGTAGGGAGAAATCTTCCAAAGCATTAGTGGATTCAACTGAGAAAGATGCCAGGGAGCTCTAAGTAGAACTTAGCGGAAGGATCATCCAAATCCTATTCAGCTAATTCACAGAAATACCTCCTTATGCCTTGTAACTAAACCTAGCTGGAAATCACTCACAGCACAGAAGTAACACTACACGAAGTTCCCCTACACAACTGTTGTGATAAGCCACTTTTTGGCAGTCTACACCTACTGAGTTTGGGTGGCTGCCTTTACTGTGGGTGTGGGGGCCTTTGGAAATAAAATTTTGGAATAAATATAGTTAGTCAAATTTCCAGACGTGTTTGTTATTGATTAAGGAGAAAGATGGTGCAGTCATTTAGACTCGTAAACTTGGCCCAGATTGTAAATGCAGAAATTCCATGGATCCTAAGAGGAGTAAGTGAGAATTAGCTTAACTGCATGCCTGCTTTTCAGCAGGACCACAAAATCTTTTGCAGGCATCCAAAATACTGGGACCTCACGATGTGTGCTTTACACTGCCTTTCTCCTTCTGTTCCTCAGACGTGGGGACACAGAGAGATGCAGCACATTGAGGTCTCTTCCAACCTTGGGGATACTGTGAAAAGCAGTCACTCTCTTTGACTCCTGCACAAAGATTATCAAGTCCAACCTGATACCACAGACCTCAAGACCAGACCATGGCACCAAGTGCCACGTCCAAACCCACCTGGAACACCTCCAGGGACAGTGACTCCACCACCTCCCTGGGCAGCCCATTCCAGTAGCCAATGACTTTCTCAGTCAAGAACTTTCTCCTCCCCTCCAGCCTAAACTTCCCCTGGTACAGCTTGAGGCTGTGTCCTCTTGTTCTGGTGCTGCTTGCCTGAGAGAAGAAAGCAATCTCCTCCTGGCTACAAGCACTCTTCAGGTAGTTGTAGACAGCAAGAAGGTCTCCCCTGAGCCTCCTCTTCTCCAGGCTAAACAATCCCAGCTCCCTCAGCCTCTCTTCACAGGGCTTGTGCTGGAGGCCTCTCACCAGTCTCATTACCCTTCTCTGGACACACTCAAGCACCTCAATGTCCTTCTTAAATTGAGGTGCCCAGAACTGGACACAGTACTCAAGGTGTGGCCCAACCAGTGCAGAGTCCAGGGGGAGAATGACCTCCCTGCTCCTGCTGGCCACTCTATTGCTGATGCTAAAGTCTTGCAGTGCAAAGGGCCCTAACCAAGCTGGGTGCTGCAGAGGCACATGCCAGTCACTCCCCTGTTCCAAGAGCACAATCTTAGTCAAAATAACCAACAAAACCTATGCTGTTGTGAAGTAGGCTTGGATAGAGTGCTTCCATTCAACTTACAAAGCAGCAAGGAAAATAAAAGACCCCAAGCTACCAGCAGTCTGTAAAAGGCATAACTAAATGTAATGAGAAAATGAGAATGAGCTTTTATGTGCTGTCTGAAAAAATAACTGCAATGAGCAGATGAAGCATGATTAAAACAACCCAGTCAAGTACTATTTGCTGCAAATGATGAAAACTGATCAAGAACTTTCAAATAGTACTACTTTAAATGAAATTTCAAAATGAAACTTGGGTTGTGGGGGAGGGAAATGTGAAGACAGGTACCCTTGCTTTTGTTTTAGCTCAGTTGCACAAAATGCAGATTTCCCAAGGCTTTTACTTTCAGGATAAGGATGTGTGATGCAAACAGATTCCAGGCCTCTGTGGGAAGTTTTGTCAGTTGTTCAGCCAAATATCAGAATGGAGTAAATCACAGGGACCTGCAGTATCCTCAGGGTGACCCAGTAGCTTTAAATGCTGTGCAGAGATGTTTCATTTTTGGTCTGAGAAGGTCACTGTCTGTTCACGTGGATAGTTTGTGGTGAGTTTATTCTAAGAAAACTTTCTTGATGCCCGTCCTAGTTAATACTTTAAGTTTTAATGCAATTGATATTGAATAAGAAGAAAATCTACAGGTTCTGCAGGAAACTTAGTATTTTCTTAACCCTCCTAACCCCCTCCAAATCCAACAGAAACAAATTACTCTTCCTCCAGTCATATGTGACTTAGCATACCCGTAACTTCTGAAGAGAGGGTATAAGCTTCTAAACCACTTAGACACCTCTGAAAACTGGATTTGAAAATCCAACAGCAGAGACAGATTCCTTGTCAGGCACCAAGGAGGAAGAACTGAAGTTTTTCAGTTCTGTAAATAATGAACTCAATTTCTATAATTAGCTAAAATCATCTACCAGAAGCCAGATCTTCCTACAAACACTGAAGCACTGGAGAGGCAGCGTGTGAGTGTGATGCTGGTTATCCCTGCTCATTTGGCTCTCTGTACTCTCACAATGAGGTTTAATGGAAACAGATTAAAGTTGCTGTAGATGTAGTTGCTTATCTGAACCAGGCTACTTTATGTCTGGTTCAGAAAAGAGTTAAGGTTTGGGAAATGTTGGGAAGCTTAATTTTTATGCTGCTAGTGTCCTGCTTTATCTCCTTTTGAAGTGCTTTGCAGCACCAGGCTGACTGTATTTAGTACAACAGGGAACAGTGGTAGAAACTGAAACAGTCATTTTGCCAGCAAGTGTGAAGCAGTTGTCAAATGGTATTGTCAAGATTATTTTCAAAGTCTGTTTTCACAGCAACAGCAAACAGTGACAGGCAGGAGGAAGTACTTATTTGTCTGATTTAAATGAAAGCAATCTGGTTTCGCTGATTTGTTTCTGGCAGTAATTTGCATGTTGCTCAATTTATTTTAATAACACATTAATTGTATTTATTTTTTTTTCTTTTGCCAGAAATGCAACCAGAAGCTTCCCAATAACAAAATACATCTCTGATAGGAACTACCAAAGTTCTCTGTAAAGATGGTTATTTAAGCAACTGTTTGCGTTGGTTTATTAAGTGTAACTTTATAATGCAGTTCCAGTACATTGCTTCTATCCAGAAATGTAAATTAGCAATGCAGAAAATAGATAGAGTGGAACTAGGCAAAAAAAGGGGGCAGTTGCTTGGTAGAGTCTCTATTGGTTTGCTTAAGGGAAAAAGAAAAGAAAACAGTTTCAAAAGGCAGACATGAGCTTTTTGTTGTATGCCATGAGGCTGCCCAAGGTGACAGACTATTTCTGGGACCTGCATCCCATCTGTGTTTCAAGTCATAGCAGGCATCTGCTGGAACAAAATCAAACTGTGGAACACAAGCTAATCCCTTGGTTAAAACTCTTTTCTTAGGCAGAAACCTTTTAAAAGCAGAGGAGCATAGGAAGAAACAAGGGCAACTCACAGATGCTTTCCTTCAGGGCGTGAGGGTTCGTTCCGAGCTAGCACAACGTCAAGATGCTTTCCCCTGTAGAGCGGTTTTTGTGTACCCTTGCTAAGTGCTTCACAGAGCTAGCTGAAGGTCAGTGATACTGACAGGTTGAAAGAGTGCAAAGTGAAAGAATACTGCAGGGTTTTGGTGAGTTTCCTGTGGACAGCTACTGTGTGCCCAGACACCAATCAGCACCATGAGACCCGACTGGTGGGATACCTGTTTTCTCTCTGAATGTGCCTCAAAGCCCGATAAGAAAGTGAGAACGATCTTCTCACTCTTCTCTTTAACCCACATTCAGTATGTTCTCTCACTCTTCTCCTCTTTAACCCACATTCAGCAACTGAGTGGCAATAGCTGTTTCAATTGGTAGCACAGACAAAACAAATTTCTTTTGATTGACTGTTTAATTTTAATAGGAGGAGAGGAAACCTCTATTCCTCCTGATGATGTTACATATTCTCCTCAAGTATGAAGGTACAGTTAACTATTTTAATTTTCTGATTCTTAGAAATAAATTAATATTTCAGGACCTAGTGCACTTACACCATGATTTCAAGGATTTTAGTAAATTTTTATGCCTATGTGTAGGACTGCTTTGAGTGTTTTTCATAGAATCACGGAATATATGTGGCTGGAAGAGATCTTCAAGATCATCCAATCCAACCTTCAACTCAGCACTGAAAGGTCAACATTAAACCATGTCCCTAAGCACAAGATCCACACATAGCTCGGACACACCTAGGGATGGCGACTCCACCACTGCCCTGGGGAGACTATTCCAGTGTTTGAGAATCCTCAGTGAAGAAATACTTCCTAATATCCAGCCTAAACATCCCCTAGCACTGCTTGTAACCCTTTCCTCCACACCTGTCGCTTGCCACCAAGAAGAGGCTGCCCTCTCTTCACTCCAACCTTCCTTCAGGTAGTTGTAGAGAGTGATGAGGTCTCCCCTCACTTTCCTCTGCTCCAGACTCAACAACCCCAGCTCCCTCAGACAGTTTTCATGAGCCACAAGCCCCAGGCTTGTTGCCCTTTTCTACTGAAAGATTACTTGAGCACTGGAACAGGCTATCCAGAGAGGTGGTAGAGTCACCACCAGCAGAGGTGTTCAAAAGATGTGTGGACATGACAGTCTGGGATGTGGTTTACTGGGCACAGTGGTGTTTGGCTGATGGTTGGACTTGATGATCTTGAAGGTCTTTTCTAATAGAAACAATTCTGTGATTTTATCAAAATTTTGCAGGGAAGTGGGGGTGGGGAAAAAGCTGTGGGAGACAGCAATACCTCCTGAAAACATCTGTCCATTGTATACAGTAAGGAATGGCATCCAATGTAAGAGCATGACAGTATTTGAGAGAGCTCAGAAATTAGTATGCATGGAGCACTCGGAGTATAACCTCAATAAATCTTTGTAATGGAATTTCCAAAACAAAAACTTCTGTTGTAAGCTCACTCCTCCTACTACAGCTTTGCTGCAGGCTTGTTGTATTTCTCAAGGAAAAAAAACCACAGGCTTTTTTTTTATCTGAATACCTGTTCTTCAGGCAAGAAATCAGTTAAAAATGGCATGGGTAGCTCAAATTTTCCATTCAGCATATGGCACACGAGTCAATAAATATTTTGGCTGTGTTTGGAAAAACACTGTTTTTATTTTAAGGCAAATATTTGAAGCAGTAGCTTTTACAGTACTGGGTGTATAAGTAAAATATCACAATTAAAATGTTACATGGAGCCATCACCATGGCAGAAAGACAAATTTATCATTTTATCCTGCAAAAATAGAGCATTTGCCTGCTTTAGCTCAAACTGGAGTCAACAGGAGTCCCACTGTCCTCTTTATTCTTTTAGAGAATGAAGATGAGCCCTATGGCTTCTTCTGGAAAACAGCAAAGAAATTTAGCTTTCTTTCCTTACTGTGCTGTGGGCAATCCTGGCTATCCTGTTGAGCAAGTGAGACTCTAGGAATTCTTAGGAAGACGTTTAATAGAGGAGCAACAATGGCATGTTGGCACTAATGCTGTCCCTTGCAGGATGGGCCTCCACAACTTTTTGTCTTCTCTTCTTGCTTTCTCTTCAGGTTAGGGTTTCAACTGACTGAAGAAATTTGACTTTTGGTTTTGTTCCAGAAGTTTGTTCTTGCTCATGTTTTGTGGAACAGAAAGTTCTGGAGCTGTGAGGCAGTTTCTGGTGGGATTTTGTTTTGTGTGCTCTGCTTATGACTCTATGACTAGGGTATTTTTATTGTCTTGATTTATTTGCTTTAGTTACTGATGAAAGTAATTTCAGCTGACCCATGTCTGCTTTCAGACTCTGTTACCACTGGGTCTCATTAATACTTGAGCCTAAGAAAAAGTGGGAGGAAAAAAAAAAAAAAGCAACCATCTTGAAGCACTTTACTGTGATGTTTCTGAAATTAAACATTTATTTTGCAGAATACATTCAAAAAAGTTCATGTTTAGAAAAGCACAGTTGCCTAAGGAAGCAAACCTTCTTTAAGGACTTTGTGGATCACAGAGAAGTATTTGTGACAAATAGATCTTTTTTAAGGCTGAACAGCAAGGGACATGTTACTGCTGGGGGAGTGTTCAGTCTCAAATTTCTTTGTGTAATCATCTCAGCACAACAGATAAAAAAAGCTAAAATCTGTAAGCACTGAGCTCTTACTTCAGTCAGGGGAAGCTGAAAAAAAATCTCACTTCCCCAGAAAATTTCTCAACATCTTGAAGTGGTTAGCTGCTAAATTCCCTAAAAGTCTTTTTTCCTCAGAAAAAAAAAAGTTCTTTTAACATTATAATCAACATCAATACTACTTTGCCTTTAGTAAATGGTACATTACCACTTTAATGTCCAAGCTGTTCACTGTAAGAAAATATCTCATTTGTAATGGAGGCACTCAATGGCCTTGTCTTTATGCCTCAAATGAGCAGCATCCCAGGACAGATGTAAGCACAGCGTGATTTGCCTCCTGCAAGCTTCCCATCTGCATGGATGCCTTGGCACACAGCCTGGAGACTGCCTGCAGGACAGGTTTGATGTGCACGAACACCCTGGGCATCCTTGGCCCTGCAGGTTCTTGTGTCCTGTGGAGGATGCTCTCTGTCCCATGTAAAACTCCTCTTGCAGGCCGGCCATACTGAAGAGCTGAGGCTTAATAAAGAATCACAGAATTAACCAGATTGGAAAAGACCTCTAGGATCACTGAGCCCAACCTATCACCTAACCCTTTTAGTTAACTAACTCATGGCACGAAGTGCCTCGTGCAGCCTCCTTTTAAACATCTCCAGGGATGGGGACTCCACCACCTCCCCAAGCAGCCCATTCCAATCACTCTTTCTTTGAAGGACTTCTTCCTAACATCATCCAGCCTAACCTGTCCTGGTGCAGTTTGAGGCTGTGTCCTCTTGTTCTGTTCCTGGATGCCTGGGAGAAGAACCCAACCCCACCTGGCTACAACCTCCCTTCAGGTAGCTGTAAATAGAAACGAGGTCTGCCCTGAGCCTCTTCTGCAGGCTACACACCCCCAGCTCCCTCAACCTCTCCTCACAGGGCTGTGCTCCAGGCCCCTCACCAGCCTTGGTGCCCTTCTCTGGACATGTTCCAGCACCTCAACATCTTTCTTAAATGGAGGGCCCCAGAACTGGGCACAGTACTGAAGGTGTGGCCTGACCAGTGCTGAGTACAGGGGCAGAAGCACTGCCCTGGTCCTGCTGACCACACTATTCCTGATCCAGGCCAGCAGATCTTCTCTTTGATAAATTACATAGACATAGAGCGTTTTTCTCTATGAGGTAGAGAGAAGAATGGATTGTACCTTGCCTTTGTTTGTTTGTTTTGGAAGACAGGGCTTTTTCTGTTTGTTCATTTTAGTTCTTGGATGAAGAACTGAAAGACTTACGTTCAGATGTGTATTTTACTTCCCTTTAATTTCTTCACCTTTTATTTTTCTTTTTAGCCAATTATTTCGTTCACCTTGACAATATGGGGGCATCCTTCATATTTTGAAATACTACAGGTAACCATCAACGCAGGATGAAACACTAACATCACCAGGCTTGGTTTCTAACACCAGGATTATCTTCGTGTGTGAGTTCTGATGAATTATGATGGGAAAGTAAACACAAAGAGACAGGTTGGACAACACAACTTAGAGGGATCTAGAGAAAATGGAGTGAAAAATAAACTGAAATTTGAGATACATGGAACAAAAACTTATTTCCTTTCCCATGTCAGTGAAAGTGCTGAGGAGAGAGTATGGATGCTTAGAAGGAATCTTCTCTCTTACCTTGGTGCATCTAAATACTGCTGAGGAAAGCCAGAAAGAGTGAGGCAAGACCTATTTGTCTGTTGTTTATATGTGTGTCCTACTGGTGACATCCTTAGGACAGACATTGCTGTGTTTTTGGTCAGTGAAAAAAACCCCCCACAACACTTAC
>VWZE01008014.1:813449-824529 GCA_013396675.1 Eubucco bourcierii
CCCCTTTTTTTTTTTTTTTTTTTTTTTTTTTTCCCCCCCTGTTTATTTGATGATGGATAGTTTTATGGATAAATCCTATTAGTAACACTGGAATTTACATTGCAAACATGCACATTGTGAGGTGCTTTCCTGAAGCCATAATAAGCTGCCTAGAGCATTACAGAATTCTATTTAAACCTTGGCATGAAGNGTGCTGCTTTGAAAAGCAAAGTATCTCTCTCTATTTACAATGCATTCTGCTGACCTCTCTCTTCTTTTCTTATGTGTTCCTCAATGTCACTTACACAGATTTACTACAGACCAGTAAATCCTCCTGTATGTTATGCTAATATAGATAAGGCTGGCATTATCTGGTTGGGAAGCTCTATGTACAGTGTGCCTCTGCTGTTTTTCCAGTGGAGACCATGTCCATATTTTTATATGTGTTTTCTGTGTGTTATCAAGGTCATAAAGTATTCAGTAATAGGTCAACTTTTGCCAGTATAAACAAGTTCAAGATGTATCTTTTTAATCTAAATGTATTTTTCTTCTAAGCTAAATTAAAAGATCATAATGCCAGGGAAGCCTTAGGGGAGCCTTTTCTTGATTACTGGTCAAGTGAGGATGCAGTACACTGCTGCTACTGTAATTTCATATGGTTTGTCAGGAAACTTCTTCACTGAAAGGGTTATTAAATACTGAAATAGGCTCCCCAGGGAGACAGTTGAATCCCCATCCCTGGAGGTGTTTGAAAGAGGTAGAGATGCGATGCTGAGGGACAAGGTTTAGGACCAAAATTGGTAGTTGGGTAATGATTTAACTTGATGATCTTAAAGGTTTTCTCCAATCAAAAAGATTCTGTGAAGACTGTGTCAACACAGATTGAAATATTGTGGATTTTACTTTCATGGATTGAATGATAAATAGAAATAAACAGGAAGAGACTCACATCAGTTCAGGTCAAAATGAAAGAAAGGTAGTTTCAGGAGAAGTGAAAAAGCTGTAATTTTGTTGCACAACGAAGTGTTTAGCTTTATTTCAGTTGATAACTCTGTTTTAACCTTTATGGTTTGCACAGTCTAAGCTTCAGGCTCCAAGTTTAATGATTGAAGTAGAAGACTGCTCACTTTATGGTTAATGGAGGAAAACTGAGTCATTTCAGAGCAGCATCTTTTTGCGTCCTCTGAAGTGCTGTGACTATTTCCATGCCCTGTAGAGAGAACTTGGAGAGAATGTAAATTACAAGTAGTGGTCAATATATACATCCTTTCTAGCCATCTTAAGTGTTGAAAAGCTTCACATTGTTAATGATATGTGTGTGTGTGTGTACATATATGTATGTATATATGTATATGTGTGTGTGTACATATGTATGTATATATATATGTGTGTGTATATACATATATATATTTTTTTTCCCCTTGGCAAAATAAATTGTGCCATTTTTTGGACCAGGATGTCACAGGACTGATATAACTGGATGTGTGATATACTAAATATGTATGGTAAAAGACATCTAACTATATGTTTTCATCTCTGAGAGGTTGTACAAGGATTCAACACTGTGAAGCCTTATGGAACTTTGGGTCTCCTTTTCATTACAGTCATCCTTCTCCTCCAAGTAGACTAGAAACATGGTACTTGTCTGTATCTCACACTTTCGCTGGAACAAATGATACAGTTCTTGACTGGTAACAAATTAAGTTTTCAATGATATTAAGCTGATAACTAATTCATGTGAGTTTTGTTTGGCTTTGTTTTATTTTTTTTTTTTTTTCCCAGAGACAGAGTATTTGAAAGGTGCACACTGTGCTGCTAGGAAGCCTGACTTAAATTGGGTGAAAGATTCTACACTTTGGAATTAAACGCCTATCAGACCTGCTGAACAATGAAAGCAGTCTCCATTTATATTTTAGTCCATTGCAACTATCTCTGTACTAATCTTAAAGCTAATACTACAGTATACTAATTTTAAAACTTAGCACAAATCATGAACAGCTTTGCTTCTTTTAGGTGGTTGGCTGTAATTCTGGTTTTATGTCAAATATATACTTCAGTAAAAGTACTGAAACCAGTTTCTTTGCAAAAGAAGACTGTTTGGGTCAGCCCTTCTAAATTGTAATGAATTACCTCTCATTAAGCTTGAGTTTGGGGAAAAAGAGTTCAATGATAAATTTCAACAGATACTGCAGAGAGTCTTTGACATATTCTGAAATTGCTTTTCAAAGTGAGAATGCTTTTGGGAGCAGGCTGCACCCTCTTTGGTGTTAGTATAGGATTGCCAAAAGGATTAGCAAAGCTGATGCTTTTGACTTTAAAAACATGAAGAAAATCCACTTCTTTTCCAAATCAACTGATACGACAAGATAACTTATTCTATGTCTCATGTCTAATTGAGGCATGAAGGAGCAACTGAGCAACGGGTGCAGCTGCTTTTCTGTATCTTTTCACTCATCTGTGTTTCAGTGTAGCTGTCACACACTCCAGGCATTACAGTAATATTTCATATTCTGGTTTTTTTTTTTTTTTTTTTAATCAAAATAAAGTCCCCCTGGACTCCAAAGTCTGGAGCTGAGAAGCTGGGTTTCTGTTGGGTTTTTGTGTTGGTTTTTTTTTTTTTTTAACCATTCTTTTTTTCTAATTAAAAAACAAAAGATAAAATTATACTTCCTGTGCAAACTCTGAAGAACTTATGATTTGTCCAGCAGTACATAGTGTACCTCAATATCACGTACTGAAGACATAAATGCATTTCATCAATATAGGACTTATTTAGCATTGCCCAGCATAGGTACACAGCTCTTAAAGAATCACTAAGGGTGGAAAAGACCTTTAAGATCATGGAGTCCGTTAGACATTCAAAGGATCCATTAGAGTCCATTAAGCAGATCAAAGCATGCAGATGGCAGGAGCTGGCTAATGACTTTCTGCCACCCTGAAGAGTGCGGGCTTCTTTCCTGGCATGAAAAGATGAGTTAGGTCCAAACGACAGTGTCCACCCTCACTATAACAGACCTTCAGCTGGTGCTAAGCTCAAAACCCAGCAGGAATCATGAGTCAGAAACCGAGAAAGGGAAGACGCTGCTGACCAGCTGACCACTTTTTCTCATGTAAAACCAGTTGATGATCCTGGGCTCAGTGAGCTGAGCTGGTCTATCTGTGCAAGAATTCTGTGTAAGGACTCTTTGGGCTCCTGCCCACATTCCCGATGCAGGTGTTTTCTACCACAGGTGGTGCTTAGCTCATCTTCTGCTCAGTAAGAACAATCTTTGGCTGCCACAGTGAATTCTGAGCACTGCTGTTGTGATGTATGATTGCATCATAAATTTTTATATATAATATATATATATATAATTTTTTTCCCCTCCCCCTAACAAAATTAACATCCTGTGCTTGAGTCTAATTCAAACAATTTTGCTGGTGCTGCATTCAACCAATTTGAATGGGAGCTGACCAGTTTTAGAAAGAGATGTGCCAGTAAAACTCATGCTAATTAAAAAAGGTGGAAGAGCTCTGCATGTGATATGCTCATGCTTTATGTAGGGACTTGCCTTTAAACTTTTTGTGGTTGATCGTATTTCCTGAAACAGGTTATTAGAACTAAACTTGTGGCTAATAATGCTACTTGCTAAATGAGTATTTGCTGTAGTTTAGCAGCTAGATTTTCATTTAGGTAAACATAGGGATTAAAACACATCACTGGATGTGTGATATATTAGATACATTAAGTATGCATGATAAAAGACATCTGACCGTGTGTTTTCATCTCTGAGATATTGTACAGCATTGTTGGAGCCTTGTGGAGGTTACACAGTCAGCACTCAGAATTTAAGTAATGCTACAGTTTCTGAGTGGGCAAACTTAATCAGATTCCCCTTTTCCCACTTTAATTTCTTATTTAGATATGAAGAGAGGGAAGGAAGGGGAAAAAAAAAAAAAAAAAGCTAAGCTTTAGGATGCCTTAATAAATACATTCAGTGTATAGGAACTGTTGGAGTGAGTCCAGAGGAGGCCACGAAGATGCTCAGAGAGCTGGAGCAGCTCTGCTATGAGGACAGGTTGAGAGAGTTGGGGTTCTGCAGCCTGGAGAAGAGAAGGCTTCCAGGAGACCTGATAGTAGCCTCCCAGTATCTGAAGGGGGCCTACAGGAAGGCTGGGGAGGGACTATTGACAAGGTCTTGTAATGACAAGACAAGGGGCAATGGGTTTGAACTGGCAGAGGGAAGATTTAGACTGGATGTTAGGAGGAAGTTCTTTACAGTGAGGGTGGTGAGGCACTGGCACAGGTTGCCCAGGGAGGTTGTGGCTGTTCCCTCCCTGAAGGTGTTCAAGGTTGGACAAGGTCTTGAGTGAGCTGTACTAGTGGGAGGTGTCCCTGCCTATGGTGGAGGGTTGGAACTGGCTGATCTTTGAGGTCCTTTCCAACCCAAACCATTCTATGAATTGCTCAGTTTATTCCTTTTTCACTGCTCATCCCTTTTACTGCATATTGTTGGAAACCTGCTTTGAAGACAGAGTAATTATTTCCATGACAGTTTTGACAGAGTTTCCTTTAGCATCGCCACTGTGGTATCCAAGCGCTTTACAAACATTAGCTAATAAATCTTCACAGCACCCTTGGGAGGTGATGGCATCATATTATTCAAATTTGACTGATGGAGAACTGAGAGATTCAGGTAAAGAACTTGCATTAATTTTCTGAGTCCACTCTGAGGTAACAAAAATCTAATTTTTCAGAGTACTGCTCCTTCTAGCACACTCTATGTACCCAAAGCAGAGCTTTCTCTGACTTCAGTTAACATAGTCACAGTTTAAAATCTGTTTTATTTTTTAAAAACAAAAGTCTACGTTACCCTAAATGTTTCATTTGAAACCTCTCATCTTTGAGGAAATATCAGTGAATGCAGCAAAAGGTGCAAAGCAAAATCTCTGCTGCAGTCACTGGGTTAGATGGTTGCTGTACAGTTGTGGGAGAGATCCACAATGGATGCTCTGACACAGAATAGCTGCAGCCCTGAATCTGAAATCCCTGGGTGCCTTATTTCTCAAGGGAAGCACTGCATTCTGGAAACATTGGTTCATTGTGCCTGAGATCTTCCAGGACACAGGCAACCTGGGAGCTCTGATGGACCAACTCTTGGGTAAACTGTCTGATGTGACTCCAGAGGCCACAACTGTGGGCAGCACCACTTAAAACAGGGCATCTCTGACTGAAGAACCCAGGCTCTAACCACACCTTGGCTCTCACCTTCCTCACTCACAAAAGGGACCCTAGGACACAGAGAAACTCAATGTAAGTCACATCTCCCTACTTTTAGATTCTTGGTTGTGAGATTGGGACTGAAGACATTGGAGGACTCTAGAGCAGCTGGCAAGGAGAGGACTTTGCAGATTTACAGCTGATAGAACTCCCCTAGAAGCTGCTCAGAAAACATGCTGCTTCTCAATTTATGTAAGCATCTCTATGAGCAAACTGTTTAGTTTGCTGAAAATTTTGAAATACAGGCGACTGAAATATTACGTGATGGTTTGGGAGTTCCCTGCCCCCCCACACTTTTAAAATCCCCCAGACTAGACTCAGCCAGCTGGAAGTTAAGGACTGAAGCTCTCTTTACAGCTCAGCACAATGTACAAGCAGATATTTACACAATAGACATGAATATTTACAGAAACATACAAGTTAAAGGTAATACAGAAACACAACACCCCTCCCAGAAATCAGAGTCCCCAGGAGGGGCTCCCAACCACCCTTCCACCTTCCTTCCGCCCCTCTGCCTTACCCCAGGGTTTGCCTTACACGCAAGGTGAGTTTGGAGGATCAGCCAGGGAGGTTAGAAGGAGAGTGGTTAGTTGGGTTAGCAGAGAGGCCAGCAAACAAAACCTGCAGCTAGAGAGACAGAGACTCTCTGAGTGTCTCATCTGTTTTTGTGTTCTCATTCTTATACATCTCAGCAAGCCTATGAGTGAAGCAGACATCACCATTGTTTGCTTTTCGCAACCTGTAATATAATTATTTTCATAAAAATATTCCAATTAGCCTCAAACCAACACAGTTTCTCAACAAAAAGTTTTCTTATTACAGAGAAAAAAAATATCTGTACCATAAGTATAATTTCTGTGTCCCAGATGTTCTTTGAAGTCCAGTTGCTGGAATTCCAGATCTGTACATAAAATGGTGGCAATATTTTCACACAGTTAAAAATATATCTAAAAGTGTTTTTACATGGGCAAAATATTATGATTATCCTTAGTTTCCATTTGAGTTAAGTCATTTGGGCTTAGACAGAAAATGAGAAAAATAGTTTTTTTTTCTTGATTTGGATTCTAAGTTGCTGAGTGCAATATATATATAAAAAAAAATTATATATATTTATATATATATATACAAACACACACAAAAAACCCCTGATCTTTTGCTTACAGTGGCCATATGGTAAATACAATTTTTTAGATGTTTACTTCAATTTTCTTGACTTAATTAGGTCAAAGATCAGTAGATCCATGAAAACATCTTGTTTGATCTTGGTTAAATCACAGATCACCAAGCAAGATCAAGTATTTCACCACTCAGAAAATAAATATTTAACCACACGTAACAATGAAATGAGTTTTCTGCAGTGACAAGGATATGGAGAAAATAAAATTACTCTTTTAAAGTCAGACACTGTGAAAAATGAAGGTTTCTGCTATTGTCAATGGTGACAAAATTAGTTTCCCCAAATAAATGATTTTTAGGTGTTATAAGGTCTAGTAGTTAAGAAGCTCAGAGGTTCATGGTTCTCCATGTCTCACCCTTCCCCATACCTAAAGTGTAAATTCTTTACAGGAAGAAACCCCACAGGTTATTTTCAACACTTTACAGGCATTTTGATAAATCTCAAAGCATGAATTTTGTAATCCTTACCTTAATGTAGAACTACAGAGCATGTGAGAGATATCCATGCAAGTAAGTCTTGATCTCCCTGGGGCTCAGGAATAAACCACACCTGATATTAATCCAGGCCAAAGAGTTAAAATCCAGAAAGACTCTCCAGCCTTACTCTTGCTTTTATACTGTGATCACAAGCCAAAGAATCTCTTCCAAAGGAAAAATTAAATCTGTTTTGGAGAAATATATCTAATCTCACTTTACAGGCTCAAGGTGTTAGTAAAGCTAAATTGCTGAAGTATTTAATCTGTGTCATTTCTCTAAAATGTCATCTTTTGTGGAATTCCAGCTGCTTTGAAGTCAAGTTGTCTGATTTCCATTTCTAGTCATTGCATCTTGTTATGTCATTGTCAGCAAGGTTCAAAGGCATCTTGTTATGTCATTGTCAGCAAGGTTCAAAGGCCTCCCACTATCAAGAAACTATTTCACATATTCATGATCAAGCACTTATGAAATAAGTTGAACTCTTTAAGTCTCGTATCGCAAGGCTTATTTTCCCTATCCTCTACTTTCATTATTTTGGCCCTCCTTTGAAGTGCCTTTGCTTTTTCACATCCTTCATCCACGGACAACAGAGAGGGTACAGAATTGCTAGCAGTGGTCTTTACTAACGCTGGGTATTAGCCTGTAACTCTCTGTTGACAAAGACAGACTTAATTAGTCTGTCAGTGCTGGCAGAGTCTCTTATGTGCCACTGGTGTTACTACATGCAATCATTTCCAAGTTAACTTGTCTATAATATTCCCCTTTAAAAATATAGAGCAAATACCTCTCTAGGGGCCTAGCTGTGTTCAAGGTATTTTGCAAGCAAACTTACAGGTTAGGTTTATGAATTTATTACTCTCTTGCATTTGCTTCGCTTTTATTTGCTTTATATATTTAATGTGCTGAAATGAGTCTGTAAATTTTTTTTTAATCTCCAGTATATTATTCCCTTCTGTACACTACAGCAAAGGTAATTTTTCTAAAATGATAAAAAAAGATAAAAATGCCTACCATGGTACTAAAAACATTTAGCAAGGCAAATGAGGTCTTCATTACAAACCAGGATAATGAACGTGTCTGTGTCTGCCTATGCTGTCACATATCCAGCTCTAGCTTCTTATTTTGTTCTTCAGAATTATAAGTTTTGTTTAGATTATTAGTTTCTAATTCTTTTAAAAGTCTATCAGTGCTGATTGCAGCTGATCATGTAAGAATGCTTCTGTGCAGTTGCTACAGCTGTTCTCCTCTTGCTTCCTGCTTCTTAGTATATTCACGATGCACCCTGCTTGCTGTCTGTGTTTAATACAACAGTATCCTCCACCAAAATTCAGCCATTCTCAGGCAGCAAGCAATGTCTGAACTTGACAAGGCTGTAAAGGAGACAAATATGTTGAAAACTTTTTTTTTTTTTTAGGGCTTCAGTGTTTGATGTTTTAAATTGAATGACTGTGTCAACTGCTTGGGCAGTGTATGTGTATCAGGAATGCACAGCAGTGAGCAGTGGTGGATTGTCACTACACAACACAGTGTAAATGCAGATGGCTACCTCCAATATCTCACAGAAAGATTCCCAAAGTGCATGGAATGAAAGAGTGGTAGAAAAGAGCAGTTCTCTGAAATGAGAACTGACTTAAAATAAAGAGCAGTGTTCCTGGAAAAAGGCTGATCCCAAGCTGACTTCCAGTAAATACTTTATTCCACTACTGCTGTGTCCATGCAAGAGATCGATCTGGATAATACCATTTTTGCCTGTGTATTTTCCCCAGACAGTGATTATTGCTTCTGGGCATGCAAATAATCTCATTCATAAGTGGCTGGAATTTCTAAACCAACAGAGATGTCTGTTCCAGATAGTGTAATGTATTTTGTTGGGATTCTCCAGTAGAGCCTCTCTCAAACCACATTGAAAACGCTACAAAATAAACTCTTGCTGGGTGCCACAGGCATCATGGTGTTAAGTACTGTAAGAAAAACATCATCTTATGGACGGATAGAGTGTGAATCTCAATTTCTGAGAAGTTATGGCTTACCATTATTCTTTTATGGTGTGACTATGTTTTATATTGTGACAGGAAGCATAGCAAAGCTTCACATTTCTTATTCATTTTTTACATGTTAATGCTGCTGTCTTTAAAAATCCATTTCTACAGCTTACTAAATAATCACTAGAGATACATGTCATGAGGAAAATAAAATAAGAAAGAATGTTTATCTTGTCTCCAATAGAATTACTTTTACTGAGATTCAGAGGAGCTTTTGCTCTTTAACAAGCATTACTCATACTTGTCTACAACTTTCACATTCTGGTTCACAGGGACTGTGCCAACTTAGATTTGACTTGCACACTGCATATAGACAGAGTTCTGTACAATTGAGACATAGAAATATTTGTCACTTTTTATTCTGATTTTATATATTTGATTCCAAACATTCTGTTGGGAGGATCTCTGCCAGTTCTCGGGGGTGAGTCTAGCAATATATGTTATTTTTTTTCCAACATGCTGTAGCCCCAGAGTCATGTGGTTATGTGAGATTTAGCTTTTCTTTAAAAGAGAATTATATTTCTACTCCTCAGAGGGAAGCTTGAATATATAAAATCTATATTATTAAAAAAAACAAACAAACCAAACACTCCATAAAATAAATGAGTGGTAAAGAATAATAAAAAAATAGGGGGTTAAAAAACATGTTTTACTTTAAATGCATTGGAATACAGTTTTAGTGACACATATATTTATAATCATGAAGTTAGCAATAGTTACTGTGTGCAGTTCTGGAGCCCTCAGCACAGGAAGGACATGGAAGTGTTGGAGCGGGTCCAGAGGAGGCCACGAAGATGCTCAGAGGGCTGCAGCAGCTCTGCTATGAGGACAGGCGGAGAGAGTCGGGGCTCTGCAGCCTGGAGAAGAGAAGGCTTCGAGGGGACCTGATAGTAGCCTTCCAGTATCTGAAGGGGGCCTACAGGAAGCTGGAGAGGGACTATTGACAAGGTCTTGCAATGACAGGACAAGGGGCAATGGGTTTAAAGTGGCAGAGGGGAGATTTAGACTGGATGTTAGGAGGAAGTTGTTTGCAGTGAGGGTAGTGAGGCACTGGCACAGGTTGCCCAGGGAGGTTGTGGCTGTTCCCTCCCTGGAGGTGTTCAAGGCCAGGTGGGATGAGGCCTTGAGTAACCTGTACTAGTGGGAGGTGTCCCTGCTTATGGCAGGGGGGTGGGACTGGGTGATCCTTGAGGTCTCTTCCAACCTTACCATTCTATGATTCTATGAATAGCAAAGAACTTAAAAATTAAAAAGAAAAAAAACCAACCAACCAAAATATTTTTGTCCAATTATAGAGAAATCTGGAAAATAAATTCACAACAGAAATAGTATTCCCATAGATTAATCTTTAAGGTTTTCTTAGGTTAGATAGGTAAATAAATTGGGGTATAGATCTTGATTTTTCTTTTACTTCATATCTCTTCCATAATTCCCAGCCTGTGCAAGAAGGTAGTAAAATGCTGTACGCAGATGAATTGAGCAGAGAGTCAGGCCAGTGGTCATTACAGGGCTTGGGGAGATATTAATTAAAAACCTGTTTAAAATCACCATGCAGATGATTTTCTCTAAGTGTATTATAAACTGTTCCATCAGCTTTGAAGGTTCAGTGATTATTAGTTTGTTTGTTTGTTTTTTTCTCCTCCATACAAAACCCTTCCAAATATTTCAGTTCTTGAATGGCCTCATTTAGCACTGCTGCATTCAATGTTCAGGTATGAAGATCTGAGGGGCTATGTACAGAGGGATAGGAGTGTGCTGCATCCTCCCATAGTGGGCTTCACAGCTGTCAAAGAAAGTGAGCAGTTGCATGGAGGCTTGAGGTTAGTGCTGGAGCTGAGGTTGGTGTGGGTTTTCCATTCTTTTTTATTTAGAAAGGCAGGGATAAGCAGATTTAGAGGCTTGGAGAGGCGAAGAAGGGTGAAGAATGAGTGTAGACTGAGCTGGGAATGAAAAATTGGTATTGAAAAGATAAGAAGTTTAAAACTTCTCAGTTTTACATCCTCTAAAATTAGTCAACATTGACATTTTGTTACTTTTGCTTCAAATCAGGCTGAGAAAAACTGTAATTCTTATTGAGAAAAAGCACATTCTGGAAAAGCAGACATGGGCTTTGAGGTAGAAGGATGTGTTTTTCAGATCCTTCCCC
>VWZE01008014.1:824588-841044 GCA_013396675.1 Eubucco bourcierii
TTTTTTTAATTCCTTCCCCCTTCCTGCTTTTCTTTTGCTTGAGATGGTGACTGACTCTCTGTTCATAAAGTATGATCTTATATTTTGGAGGATAGTCTTCAAAGATTTCAAAATGCAGATAAATTAACACAGTGTGTCTGGAGTCCAGGGAGTGTAGTCAGATGGTTGAAACTGGATAACCTACATTTACAGCCACTGCTATGTAAGCTAATACAGCTTGGACCAGCGTGGATATAGCCCTGCCCTGAACTTATGACTGCAGAAAATGATGAGATAAAATTTTCCAATTAGAAGAGAAAAGCATAATCACTTAGAGGTTAGAGCTATTTAGGTGGAATGTTTTTATTTGCTCTGTTTGTGCCAGGGAGATATTCGAAGAGGCAGAAGCAAGCCAGAGCACAGAGGGGAAAAACTGAAGATGCCAAAACTTGCTACGAGTACAAAAACACAAGTCCTGAGAGAGTATGTGTCAGAGTACTGACTGGAAGCGCCTTGTAGCAGTGAGACACAAAACAATCTCTATTTATTTATTCCTGAAAGGCTTAGTAAAACCCCAGGATTTTACCAAAGCCCCTGAATTCACTTGCAGTTGTCAAAATCCAAAATACTTATTAAAAAAAAACCCAAACAAACAAAACCCCAGAAAGATAATATTGGATTAAGTGATGCAAAATTTGTTTTATGTATTTTTTAACTTTTTTTTTTTTTCTTTTCTTTTTTTGGTGTGTGTTAGCATGTGCCCAGCTTGGTTAGATATTGATGAGTTGTTTAGAGTACCTTGCTTTCAAGAAAGCACTCTGGGACCTCACATCACCAGAGTGCTGAGTATCGTTTTCTTCCCACTGGCTTCCCCTCAGCTGCCCTCAGGGAAGGAGAAACCTTCCCACTTTCCAGGTTTCCTTGACTCTGAGTGTAGATGCTGATCCAAAGAAAATGAAGCAGCTTTTCTACCTGCTGCTCAGCTGTAACTTTGTAAAGGATCAAACCCATGTAAACTCGTAGTGATCATGAGTAAACAAATTAACCAATTACACAGCCTGTAACAGAAAGAATGGGAGGCTGGAGAACTTCTATTCTCCTGAGCCTTGTAGCTAGGTGAAGGAATAACAAAATATCTGAGTGATTTGCTCAGTCTAATCTCCCTGACTCAGGGAAATCTGGGTGAGGTTGAAAACAAAGAATTTCTTTCAAAAATGTATGACTGTTTCCAGCAAACATCTTTTCTCCCTTTCTTCCTTTTGGAACTTGTTATTTTTCTTTTGTTCCACTTCTTTTTTTTTTTCCCTCTTTTTGATGTCAAACCAGAATTTATGCTGGCATTATTATCTTGAGACCTTTAGAAACTCTAAACCCAGAAGAGCATGAAGATTATTGGTCATTTTCGTTTGGTGGTGCTTGGTGTTGGGTTTTGTTTTGTTTTTTCCCCCTTTGGCTTTTGTATCTGGGAAGAAAATGATTTTTTAAATGCTTTTTATGCCCTAATGATTCATGATTCTTATGAAGAGGTTCCTTCCTACCACCACTTTTTTTTTCCGGAAAACATACCCTGTATTAGTGGCAGTTGGTTCCATCTCATCATATTTGCTACTTAATCACTGTCTGTGGTGTTAGAAGACTGGGATCTTAGAGTGCATATCCCTGACTGCATCTATGCAGGACACTTTGCTGCTGCTGCACCATTTTCAATGGCATTTGCCAAAACTGATGGATTTGACTTGTGAAGGAACCGAGGCAGACTTAGATGTGAACTTTCTATTATTTACAAGGAAATATTTCACTGACATTGGCAATTTTCTGTTTTAAAATTTATCTTAACAAAACTGACAATCAGCAGTGCTTTCATGTGCTAAACTGGCAGAAAGCTTAAAGCTTGAATCGTTTCTGTTAGGAAGTATTTGTTAGTGCAAAACAAACACTAGCAGAGTAGACAGTTACTACTATGACTACTAGAAATACCATTTTTAATGACTGATAAAAATAAGCTGGCCTGGATCCAACTATAGATATAGGCTAGACCATACTAGAGAGATAACAGGGGCTATATACTCCTAAGGTCAGCTAATCTCATTGGAGAGTGCTTTTTGGGGGGCAGAGATTCAACTCTATCCTTGAAAAATTCATGCCTCAAATTCAGTGCAGGTAAACATTTCACAGCCCTGAATGGTTCACACATGCAAACCACTAGTTTATTAGTCAAGATTCCTTTTTTAAAATGCCTCATCCTTGGAAATGGATCAGGAAGGAAAATTTCCAAGAATCCTCTAGCAAATTTCCTGACAATATTTTCAAATAAGGTTTGTACCAATCCAATGATCCATGTTTGGCCACATAGTTTCTAAATTATTCTATCCCAGCTATTAATGCTTGATAGAAGACTGATTCATATTTGAATGCAACAGTCAAGCAGTGCATGCTTTTCAAAGCAAAAATACACAGCCTCTACACAGAAGTGACAGAATGTTCCCACCACAGCTTGTGGTAAGGCTGCAAAATGGTAAGCAGGAAACATATTTAGTAAGAGCTGTGTATCAATAATAGACCTGAATTAATAGTGAATTTACTTCAGCATGTTTGTCAAGGCAGACAGAGGTGGTAGGTGAGGGAAAGAAGGAGCTCTTCTTCCTGCATACTGCTGGCTTATGACCAGCTTCTCATCCAACAGCACCCCCGAGTCTTTTCCTGCAGAGCTGCTCTCAATTCCATCACCCCTCAGCCTGTATTGATATCTGGCATTGCCCTGACCGAAATGTGTGGATGCGTATGAACAAAAGTCTATACATAACTGTGCTTACAGTGTGCTAAAGGGCAAAGTAAGATGCCCTGAAGTTGCATAGGAGAAGTTTAACTACCTTGTTGTCAGAGATATGCTGTATTGACATCACAACTGACTAAAGGAAGTCTTAGCAAATGAAATTATCTTCTGAAAATGTGGCTATAGACTGGAAAAATGAAAGCTATATTTTAATAAGAACAACTGAATTAAAAAAGCTGTTGCTATCCCTTTTAAAGTTCAGTTCTAAGGATGGTTTTCTGACAAGAAAAGGGCAATTGAAAATTTGAACTCTGTCACCTGGTGTTAGCATCTCTAAACTTCTCATTTCATCTTCTTCCTTCTCCATTACTTCGCTGATTTGTCACGGTGCTACAAATCATTGTAGCATCACGTTTGCTGTTTACATAAGGAGGGGCTCACTTGTCTGAAGTTCATCTACCAGGTAATTCTGTCTAAGAAGCTTCTGGAACAGCTATAGGGATAGATCCTGGAACAGATATAGGGCTGGACCTGATCTAGTGTGATGCTTGGAGCTAGATGATCCCTGAGGTCCTTTCCATCCCTGACAGTTCTGTGATTCTAAGTATGTCTCTGTAGACAACATCATCACTTCCCCAATTGGGTAGTGAATGGCTGAGAGCAGCCCTGAGGAAAAGGACCTGGGGGTCTGGGGTGATGAAAAGCTCAACATAAGACTGTAGTGTGAGTGCAGCCCAGACAGCACCTGAGTGCTGGGCTGTAGCAAGAGCAGTGTGGGCAGCAGGGCAAGGGAGGGGATTCTGCCNGTAGCCTTCCAGTATCTGAAGGGGCCTACAGGAAGGCAGGGGAGGGACTATTTACGAGGCCTTGCAATGACAGGACAAGGGGCAATGGGTTTAAACTGGCAGAGGGGAGATTTAGACTGGATGTTAGGAGGAAGTTCTTTGTAGTGAGGGTGGTGAGACACTGGCACAGGTTGCCCAGGGAGGTTGTGGCTGTTCCCTCCCTGGAGGTGTTCAAGACCAGGTCGGACGAGGACTTGAGTGACCTGTACTAATGGGAAGTGTCCCTACCTATGGCAGGGGATTGGAACTAGATGATCCTTGAGATCACTTCCAACCTCACCATTCTATGATTCTATAAATCATGTGCTAATTTTTAATTGGTAGTTGGATTTCATTGTGTTGAGTCATCCTTCAGCAAAGAGAACATGAAATGTAGCAATTCGTGCAGGATCAAAGGTATTTCTATTTGTTCAGAGGTTTCAGACCAACCAGGTAAATGAATATTTATACAGGGAGTAAGGAATAGCGTTGGCAGTGCCTTTGGAAATTAATTAAAGCATTTTATAGGTAATTTATTGGATCAAATAATGAACTATGTTTTTAATGCACCTCAGGAGCACTTGGGTATTTAACTGTTGTCCCAGCTGAATATCCATTCATTCATATCTTCCATGTTTAAAATACTTAGAATTGCCTTTTAGCCATGCAAGAGCACTCTGCTCTTCATTTCCACTGCTAGGGGATTTGAGCATATTTGAAAGACTTAACTCTGAGTCAATTGCTATTGCAGACCCATCAGGATGGAACTACCTTGTTAATGGAATCACTGTAAGCACATTCTTTTGTGTTTTGTCTCTGCAATCTATCTAAATGAAAGGCAGACTATTGATTTGATTTAATCCATTTCTAGTGACACAAAGCTGAGTTAGTGCAGCAATGGGAACCACTCAACGTTTTCAGACTTAATTATATAATTTACGGAAGCACAGGAATATCTAAATTTCATCTGATTTACTTCTGTGTTGTAATAGATCTTCTTTGGAGTTTTATGCAAAAAATGGAGCAGAAAATGTAAATAAAAAGTATTCTTGGAAGTGATACTTCCAGTTTAATCTCAAAGATGCCATTTAGAACAGACATTTCCTGGCATCAAGTAATTGCTGAACTTTCGAGGTCACACAGTTTCAAATTTTCCATTCTGACAACTCTGCAAAACTCTGGAAGATTTAAAAGGGTGACAAAGTTGTCACGTACTACAAAGCAAATGAATCCTAATTAGTGCTAACAGAAATCTGTGAAACTTGTGCCAATTGTTGACAAGTAGGACAATTAAAACTCTTCCATCCTAAAGTCGGGGCTAACCCAAGACACATTTGTAGGGTTATGTAGTTAACCATTGCCAAGTTTCCTTTGTCAGAAAAACATTCTGGTTTAAGAGGCATCCATAAAAGATTTAGAATGACAGAGCTGGCCTTTTTCTTTTGTTGAGAATGTACCAAACTAGAAGGTGAAGACAGCTCTTCACAGCTCTAATGCATGAAATTATGAATATAATAACGCAGTAGAACAATGTTCGTAGGTCAGAGTGCTAAGGTCTTTTCAGTCCTAATATCCATTATGAGGAAGGCAGATGTTCCTCTGGTTAAATAAAACCAGAGTACAGACTGAAGTAATATACTTTTCTCATCTGCAACAGCCTTTGAAGAAGGTTGAAAAGTATTATTGCTTTGACAAACCTTGTTGATTTCCACCCCCCCGCCCAGTGAAACTCAAATAACATTGCCGATTTTGTTGCAGAATCACAATTTTAGCTGAAATGACACTTCAGCTTGCCAGAGCATATTTGCTAGTGCACCTGCTTCATCACTGATGTCAGCTAAGCCCTGAAAAGGGTGATTTCTGGATAAACACTACTGTAGAACCAGCCATGGTACCATTAAACTTATGGGCAATTGCTTTAATTCTAGCAGGAAAAAAACCCCAAAGAGAACAGTGGGTATGAGATAGTGACACTTAGTGTGGCATTTATCAGTGTTACAGGGGAGATGTTAACCACCCAAAAAGCCTGTATTAATGTATTTTTGTTTCTGAAGTGGCCCAGAGGAAGTTAAAAATCTCTTTGCTCTCTTACACCTCACATATGCACATCAGACAGCTCCTTGTGAAAGCATCTGGGGCTTGACCTAGTTTGCAGGGTTCTTTTAGCTTGCCTGGTTGTGGTATCATGTAGGTGGCATTGTGTGTCCCCTAAGAAGGACATTACTGCTTAATTCTGGAATATACTTGACCATTTGTTTTTCTTGGAGTTGAACAAGGTGTACAAGAATTCATTAATAATTTATGATTACCAAATACTGCATTAAAGAGGGAAGTCTGTGGAATGTTCTTTGCCTTTGGTCATCAGAAAGGTACCCATAGTCCAATCAGTTATTTATGACAATATTTGATAGCATTCAGTGAAAGATATTACAAGTAGCAGATTTGGCACTCTATTTATGTAACATTTGTTACAACAACTAATAAATGAGGGACAGATTGTTTCTCTTTAATTGCTGGCCAAACGAAGATTAGTTTCCTCACCTTTTACCTGTTCTGCATGGTCTTCTATGGAAATGTTCTCCTGAAATGGTGTTCATCAAAATCCTGTCCAGCCTGGAGTTCAGCTCTGCAGAGTGGTCTGCTAAAGGCACAAGCAAGGTCCAACTCATTGTGCTCTCCTTTGCATTTGCTCCAGAAAGCAAAAGAGAGATAACTAAGCAGGAAGAGCTTGGTGTTATTCCTATCCGTGTGTTTTAGTGCCCAAAGCTTCCCTGTGCAAGTTGGAGAAGTTTTTACGTCTTCATATGTCAAAGCAAGAAGCTTTATCCCAGGATAAGTACTAAAGTAAAACTGAAAGTTATTCCAGCAAAGAACATCAAGCTGCTCAAGTCTTGTTGAACCAAAAAAACCATATTTTACTAATTATTTGTGGTGACTTTCCAATAGGATCATGCCTACAGATTTGTCTTTTAAATAACCATTAACAGGAAAAAAGATAAAATGCAAGTGTCAGAGAATTAATGAACAGAGGATTTTACATCTCACGGACTACTGCTTGGACTTTTAAATAAACTTGAAATGCTGCATAATTTATGAATGAGGGTTAAAATAATCTATTTCCAAAATTTTAAACAGAGTTGAAGGGTTAATAGAAATGTGTTAGACTAGAAAAGAATAAGGCATCTTTGAAGAAATTTATATTAGACTAAGTAAGGAATGTTATTGAATTAAAATTAATGAGTAGGAGAAATGTACTCATCTGTACTGCTCCCAGTGATTGCAGGTAACCTGAGATGAAAAAAACAAATGGGTTTCTAGAAGTTCTAGTCATTCTTGCCTAGATTCATCTTATTTTATTTCAGCCATCAAAAAAGATACAGCTCTAATCTAAGATAGTCATCCAGGCTAACTCTCTAGTCAGTGAAGAGAAATAGCTTATCTCCAGAGAGCTATTCATTCCATTTTAAGATGGATGAGATTAATTACCTTTTTCAGTGTCCATCCCTCTTCATTGACTACAAAGGAGTGTAGATGGCTAATTTAGATTAAGAATGGGATTTATTTCTCCAGTCCTTTGTTCTTCATAATCTAGCTGCCTAGTGTAAGGGTTGGGCTACAGCAGTGCAAGGATTGTGTGAGACTAGAAGGCAACCCAGTGAAAATTTCATGATTAATGTCTTGTGTTGACCTGGCTTCCCCTGCCAACCCTGGGCAGTGGGGTTGTGCTAAGATTCAAAATTTTCCCTTGGAGCAAATTAAGCTGAATGGATACCAAGGATATGGTGAGTTAGGTTTGTTAGATCAAATGAAGACCCTTGGTCTGTTGCACCTTGAAGACGTTTGGTTGGACCAGAGCAGAGGGGCCCTCTTGATAGCAGAGAGAGATGTGCACCAGGTCTGTCGCTGGGCTTTCCAGTGCTGCTGTTGCAGTGCTTTTAAAATAAGGAAAGAGAGAATTGCCACCTCCACAGAAATGGTCTTTGCATTGTTAAGCCATTCTGCCAGGCCAGCAACTCTCCTGAAGAGCTGCTAAGGCACATCAAAGCCATGTCTATTCATACCAGGGACGTCACACGTTGTTTTGAGACAAGAGAGTCACTTGGCTCTTGCACATCTACAGATATCAATCCAGCATCTACCAGGAGGGCTCAGCATAGATTCCTTTATGGTTGACAGGTGGAACAGTGTTCTGAAAGCACAAACTCCTTACATTCTAGAGTGTGGTGGTTTGAGGCTAATGGGGATATTTCAATGAGAGGAATTAGATTGTTGGCTGTGAGAAGAAAATAATAGTGATGTCTTTGTCACTCATTTGTTCTGCTGAGGGACATAAATAGTCAAACTAAAAGGCTCTCACTTTTTTCTTCTTTGGTCTGTGTGCCTGGTTGCATCTTGCCTTAACTCCTTTGGGTGGAATCTATGTAAACTGGTCTAACCATTTCCTTATAACTCTTGTTGGCTTTTGACATCTCACCTCTGATCCCTGCAGATTTATCACATGAGCTGTAAGGAGATTTATCTGGCTATTTCTGAGATAATGGGAGTGGGGGGATGGGGGGTTGGTCAGGAGCCCTCCTGGGCAGTCTGGCTGCTCAGGAAGGATTTTGAATTTCTATGTTACTTTTAACTTGTATGTAACTGTAAATCTCTCTCTATATTGTGTATCTATGCTTGTATATTTGTGCAGACTGTAAATATAGCTTCATTCCTTAACTTCCAGTTAATCTATTGCCTGTTTGTGAAACTTCCAAACCAGAACAGGACTTGGTTCTTGTTATTTGAAACCCATACACAATTTCTGACCTCTTATGTAGCCTGTAGCAACCATGACTTCTGATCTGGGCTATAGGAATTGCAACAGGACTTTCTAAAAGCAAAGAGACTGTGTGGCTACTCCATCTACTCTTTCATTTCCCATCTTCACCTCTCAGTACTGGTGCAGATATTTTCATGCAGGCTCTGTGCAATCCTCCTTCTGAATTTCTTGCATGTACAAAGAAAACAAAAATGATAAATGCTAATCACCAGCATTTAGTTGCATTTACCAATAATTGTCTTTTTCTTACTGTAGCAAGTTTCACTGCTGATGGTAGAGAAACACTTCAACTGTTGGTGTTAATTAGCTTGTGTCTTGTCTTCCATGGTAATATCACTAAGGAAGGACATTCTTTAAGGAACTCAGTAAAATGCCAGAAGTCAAAAGTTCAGATGAAGACCAGTAATCCAAAAATTGACATTCAAACACTCTTTGGTACCTTAATGTTTTTTTGCTTAAGCATCTGATTTTGATAGATACTTAAAGCTCTCAAACCTTTACCTTTTAACTAAATTGGAATTTCTAAATATCAATGCTTTAATAGTGGTTTAAAGGAAAATGGACTTTCTTAAATCTGGCATATTGTGTTGATAGGGCAAACAGGACAACCTAAGAGTAAAACAAGACCAAAATAAATCAAGAGATCCTCTGTGTGAAATGATTAAATTCTCTCCCTTCCCTACCCCTTTCTTTTTCTGGTGTAAGACTCAAATTCAGCATCATACATCAAGATACTGGCAGTTTTGGAAAGGAAGGGACATATTTGTAGGCAGAAGGAGTACTCATCTGTGCAAAAGTATTATAGCCCTTAGTTTGAAAAGATGGCCAACATTATACTTCAGGGTTTAAGCTGTTCTGTTAGCTCTAGCAAGTAGGGGACTGGCAGAGACAGCCCATGCTGTGGGTGGACATTTTATGACCCAGTTTGGAAATTTCTTGTCTGCTTGAATTTGTATGACCCCCTGCTACCGTGAAAGGGGTGTGCTTAGGAGATGGAGACAAATGGATGTAGAAGGAAAAGGAGAAATAATGGCAGTGTCAACATAAATGTTACTTTTTAAACTGAGAGAAAGGCAGCAGCAAGTTTGGTCGAGTCTAGTGGCTGAGTCCTTTGGCAGTATAGGTAACAGTGCCTTGGAACACTGAAGTTATTAAAGACTCTGAAAGAGTCAGAAGAAATACATGTCAGATAAAACATGAGGCTGATGAGTGTGTCTCTCAAGTGCCATAACTTCTATTTATGAATACAGGCCCTACTTTGTAAACAAATTAAGTATGTCTTCTTTGCCTTTCTCCTCTGATAGGATTGTGACAAGATAAATGTAGACAGGTGAGGAGGAAGAGCAACATGAGACATTGCTTGTGTAACAGTGAGTGCATTTCTGCATGCAGCAGGTTTGGTTAGACAATGAAAGAAGTTACAGCAGCAATCTCTAATCTGTTATGTCAGAAAACACACTATAGGCTCTCTGATTTGGTTCCCCCCCAGCTGTCTATCAGAATTGGTGTGAAAAAATAAAGCTCTCAGTATTTGTTTTGTCAGAAAACAAAGTAGACTTCATAAATAATTCTATCTGGCAATGTTCAGCCCTGTAACAAGAGTTGACTTTGTGTCCTTTGTCTGATCAGATAGACAATTTTGCCTCTAGCTGAAGCGTCGCAAGTACCTACTTTAGAAGTTACAACAATCCTCTGAATTTTCCTGGTGCTCCCTTTGGAAATGGACAATGAAGAAGTTTACTTTATGTGAAATACTTACTGGTTTGGTTTTTTTTTTTTCCTATATTGACACAATGCCTCAGAACAAGATCTTTGATTTTTATTTGGTGCTCATAAAATTCAAAGTTGTCTCTAAGTACGTTTAACTTCATGTTAATGGCACTGCTGAGTAGGAGATCAAAAAAGCAAAGTGAGGTTAAAATCAACCACAGACTCCAGGAAAAATGACTCTACTGTGCAAAAAAAAAGCTCTTACAGTCTCTCTAATGCTTGTCCTAAAATTTATACATTATGACATTTATAAATGTGTGACATCATGATATTAAAAAATAAAATCAGGTACTCTCACCAACTTGTTAGCTTCAACAAGTAAACAGCTGCTGGAAGCAGAAAACTAATATTGGGGTTTTTTGGGGAGGGGAGGGAATAGAGAAAATTATATACTACATAGTTCTGTTTTCCTTAAGCTGAATTGGGAAAATATTACAAATCATTTAAATGACTTCATTCAGTTGTAATGGTCAAGCCTGAGGGCTGTCTAAATCATCCCAAGTCTTGCCTATACACTTAAGTTGTAGTATATTAACTGCATTCATAACACTGAAAAACCTCCTTGGGGATATGTGTGATCTAATATAACACTGCCTTGAGTTAATGCAGTTTACACCTCATTCCATATGGAGGCTAAAATGTTTAGAATGGCATAATTGCATCTGTTTGGTGTTGTATGAGTGAAAATGCATGGTAAAATCGTTCTAAGCAAGCTCATGAAACTGCAGCATAGTCGCAACTAAACTTTCTAGGGTTTCCTTATAATAGCAAAGGCTGGATGCATCCAAAACACAGGAATTGATGTTGATAGTATTAAGAAAATGTAAAAAAAGAGAATAATTATATTGTCTGTAATGAGGGCCCTTCTTTATATTGTGTGCCTAGTGGTCCTTCTACCTTAGCACTTGGGTGGAACAGAAAGCCTCAAAGATGCTGAAAGGATGTAGATGTAAGCCACGTGTGAAGAATGTGAGCAAAATACCAGAAAAAAAAGAACACTCCAAAATGGTGAGAATTGGAGCAGGATGAAAAATGCAGGTGAGATGAACATCCAATGGAGCAGAAAGTGTAGCCATCTGGGAGCGGATGAGAAATAAAAGTAACAAGCCAAGGAAAGAAGAAAGAAAAGCAGAAACAATGAAGAGAAAGCCAAACCCCAAACTAAGCAAACTGTCAAATCTCCCAAAATGTGTAAAGCAGAAACCACTACTGCAGATACTGCACAGAATTTTATTTTTTTTTTTCTAGAGGTGGAGAGTTGTATATTGTAAGGAGGAAAATCAACAGCTCAACTAAAAGGGAGTGTGAAGATCATAACTGAAAGATCTTACAACTACCTGAAGGGTGGTTGTGGCCAGGGGGAGGTTACCTTCTTCTCTCAGGCAACCAGCACCAGAACAAGAGGACACAGTCTCAAGCTGTGCTAGGGGAAGTTTAGGCTGGAGGTGAGGAGAAAGTTCTTGACTGAGAGAGTCATTGACTGCTGGAATGGGCTGCCCAGGGAGGTGGTGGAGTCACTGTCCCTGGAGGTGTTCAAGGCAAGTTTGGACGTGGCACTTGGTGCCATGGTCTAGTCTTGAGGTCTCTTCCAACCCTGGTGATACTGTGATACTGTGTGTGATACTGTGAAAAGGTACTACAGGTGAGTCAGAAATGATACTGAATCAAAATGGGGCTTAAAAAAACCCCCAACATTAGTATGCTTGAATATTCCTGAGCAGACCTAAATTTATTCTGTGAGGTCTGTGACCAGCCAGATGCAGCTCATCAGTGCAATACTTATTCAAAACAAACACTAACTTTCAAAGGTGAATTTCCTTACTTCTTTTCCCATGTCTTTCCCTCCAAATACCTTTTAGTTTTGTGCTACTCAACAGTCTTTGGCTACTTGAAGCTGAATGACTCTTTAGCTCTAGTATTGCACATTGCTGTGTAGATTAGAGGAATCTGTTTCTTCTTAATAATGTTAATTTGTTATTGACAGCCTGGCATCTTCAACTAAACTTTCACTGTAACACCTGAAAGGTAAAGGCCAGGAAGAAACCTACTGCTTACTGAAATCAGAAGCTGTGCTGTCAGGTTAAGGTGATGGCATGTTCCATTACATCCATCTCCTTCATGTAAAACTTACAGTTTCAGGGAAATAGTAGTGCCATGGATTCTCAAATTCACTCTGTCAGCTTTAAAAGGTCACTATTTCTATTACTGAGCACTGAACATTCCATACAATTTACATCATATCTCCTCATCATTTCAGTTGTCACTGTACATGGAAGTATTTCAGTTCTAAATGACCTTCTATAGCTGTTTAAATCTTGTGTGTTGCAGGACTATCTCAGACCATGTTATTCACTTCTCAGAAAGACTCATGGAACTGTTTAAAAGAACATATTGAAGAGCTGAGCTTGAGTGTTTGCAGCTTTTTAATTGTCATATTAGTCTATGAAAATTTGATTTAGTTTTCTGCAGTGGTGTGAATGGACTGGATTTAATTTAAAAGTAGAATCCAGTGGTCTGCAAATTACTTTCCATAAATCTCTGGAGCCATCAGGGTTTGTGGTCCCTTTTGGCATATGTCCATACTAAATAAAGGAAGGCCAAGAACTGATCATTAGTCATCAGGATAAATGCCAATGACAGGCTCATGTCAGAATATCTTAGGACTTGTCTCCTCTAGTGAAGAGCTGTCTTGAAAAGATCTAGTTGGAGTGAACCAAAGCAAAACCAATATTATCTAGCCATGATACTGTGCAGATGATTTGGAATCCACTCCTTGTTTCCACTTGTGTACTTCTCATTTCATGTTACTTGCTCAGATTTCTAATGAAATTAAAGCTGTTCTTATGCATAATCTATTGCTGAGTATTTACTATTACATCTATTGCAAATAGAACAAAAATATGGTCAAATCAATACTGTAATTAAGTACAACTTACCAGATCAATGATTCCTATTAGTCAAATCAGTAAATGGATTTAGTAGATAACCAATTTTGTTTTGATTGTATGGCTGGAGCTGAAAAATGCTTCATCATCTTAATCCTCTCCTGATGAAATTTTAAGAAGTACTCACAGATGGAAATTTTAAATCAAGAGGATGCTGACTTGGTGAAAGTATCTGTAGATCATAAATGTCCAACAGATTGTATTTTACTCTTAGAACCTGTACTAAGGGAAGTTCAGAGGAAGTTGTGGATACCTCACTCCTCAAGTTGTTCAAGGCCAGGTTGGATGAGGCTTGGATTAGCATGATCTAGCTGGAGGTGTCCCTGCCCATGCTGGAGGTGATGATCTTTAAGGTCCTTTCCAACCCATTCCATATTTGTATGAGTAGACCTTGCTGACTCCTTCAGAATGGAAATGTTTTAAAGCAACTGTGGGTCATTCTGGATAGCTCAAATAAACTGGGTTATAGATTGCTTCTAACGGTCAGTTCAAGTGTGTTTCCCCTAAAGACAATTTAAGATTGTCTTCATCCCTGAGAACAGGGGTCACTTGCTAAGAGATGTATGGGATTGAATACCTGTTTCCTTAGAAGACTAAGCACTGGAAAGACAGGCAGATTGGAGGATAGAATCTATGGATTTGAGCAGAAATGAGCTGTGGGAGGAAAATGAGAACTGTTGCAACTAAAGACCAGAGGGACTGGAAGCCATTAAAAAATTTTACTTTAGGTGCATTTCTGATACTTATCTGTAGTGATAGAAAGCTATGCAAATGGCATAATTCTATTTCTATCAGTGGTTTTCCTTTATTTTTGGTAAATATCCAATAGTTTCTAGACACCTGCCTGTAGTAGAGATGCATAATTGTATCCATGGATTTTCTGAACTGCGTATTGAAGAAGTTTTCTCCCAGTAGGTATGAGGTGAGAAAACAGACTGTGGAGCTTGGGTAGGTGTCTCTTCTGTTTTTGGAGGCTTTTAGCATCCAGGTTGATGGTGCACAGAGAATCTGTATTCCAGCTTGCTTTGCTGAAAACAGAATCCCATCATACTGAAAGGTCACAGATTGGGAGTGAAGGGGGAATATAGTGAGAGACTGCAGAGTAGTTATTATTCATGACAAGTGATAAGAAGCTGGTGAGATAAGATGATCAAGTCTTTCTTTTCTTCAAAAAATTCATGCATATTTACAGAAGAAAAAAAAAAGACAATCTTGAGGCTATTTCCAGTTTTATATATTGTTTAGATTATTGTTAGTTATAATCCTTCCTGTTTTATGAAGGTGCCTCATGCTGTGTATCTTATTTGAAATCACCTGTTCTGTGATTGCTGTGAGTTAAGTAAGATCAAGATTACATTATCCAATTGGTGTCACATGCTAATACCTTCACTTTGTAATTTCATTTAATACATTTTCACTGGGGCCAGATTTAAAAAAATAAAGAAAAAAGGACCAATAAGTTGTTTCTCTAGCTAGAGCAAGCGTGGATATCTAGCAAGCTGATTTGAGCTCTTATTGAGGTTGGTGGATACAGTGACTATTAGGAAAGAACAGCAGCACTAGATGGAGAAGTTTTAGTGTAAAAATTTCAAGTAGGTCAAATAATGACAGGAATATTTTTTTTTTTTTAAAAAAAGGTGGTTAAAAGTAGTAAAATGGAAACTTGTTTGTAAATGTTTATCAGTATAGAAAAGGATGCAGGAGAGAATATCCAATCCAATTGAAAGATAACAAGGAGCATGAAGCTAGTAGAAGACAATAACCTGTCCAGAATCAGGCTAGGATACCAGGGATAAAATAATGAAGAAAAATCACATAACTGCAGCTACTGCTAATGATCAGCAGCTCTGTTTTACTCCTAAACTGAGGGAAAGGCAGATGGTGGCTGTGGCACATGGGGTGCATTTGCTTCAGCCTGACCTGCGTTTTGTGGTCTCAATGGGTGTCTAAGCTTTCCCAGGCAAATTTCTTATGAAGTATTCCACAGAAGGTTTGTTGCAAGTTCTAGAGGGCTTGTGAGTGGGAAATCATGATAGAGCAGTAAAGAACTGCTGTCTTTCCTTCAGAATTGCCAACTCCTCAGAGTAAGGATTGTCTCCTCAGGAGCAGCTGTAAATCCTCAGCTTGCCTGAAGGGCAGAAGGAAAGGGCTGCTTTTCTCAACAGAGGAACAGGTCCTTCCTCCAGTTCTGCGATGCTTTTAAAAGACAAGGGGGCAGCATGTTTCTTGTTAAACCTGGTTAGGCATGGCTTAGTTCACGTTTTCTTGTGTCCTACTCTATTTAAAAGAAAAGTCAGTGGGGAATCCAGAGAATCATAGAATCATAGAATGGCAAGGTTGGAAGGGACCTCAAGGATCATCCAGTTCCAACCCCCTGCCATAGGCAGGGACACCTCCCACTAGTACAGGCTACTCAAGGCCTCATCCAAAAGAAGAGAAACCAAGGAACAATAAGGAAAAATCTACATGACACTTTGAAGAGTGTGAGTGTAGGCTCATGCTGTCTAGGCGTTGATTTCAAGGTGTAAAGCAAGTGCACAGCAGAGTTTCTTGACCTGAACAAGGACCCCAGTTCATGGTTTGAGACCATGCCTTTGGTCAGTAAGATCAGGAATGCTGACTGAATTATGCCTATCCTCATCTGACTGGGAAGCATTTGGTGCTCTTAATGTAGGTTTTTTCATGCTGGCTGCTATAAAGATCAGGGATAGGTCATCACATCAAACATAGGATGTGAGGGTTTGGTTTTGTTTGATTTTTCTAAGTGAATCCTTGGAGTTTAATAACATATAATATGGATAACTCTTTGATCTTAGGACAAAAAATTCTAGTGTGCTTTATTTCCCTTTCGGCTGAATTGCACAGGGATGTGGAGCATTGTATGGATCTGAAACAAACAAGTTGAGCAGATCCATCCATGCTAATTTACCAGCACACCAGAGACAAAAGTGAAATCCTCCCTTTCATATTGGGAAGGGAACTTTTTCTAAGTTACCTCCCCTGCTTCACAGTAAGGTGCAGCTGCAATCGGCACTCCATCCTCGAAGGATCTTTTATGCTGGGTGTAACAGAGGTTTCCAGGCACAGACACACAGTTTGTTCTGTGGGCCTCAGTGCATTAATGCATTTGATTCAAACACAGTAGGAAAAGGTTCCAGTTCAGAGCCAAAAAGAATTTACCTAAACTCATTTAGCTGCTAGAGACATAAATGTGCTGTCTTGGCACAAAACAATGGCCAACTGCACCCCGAGAACAGCACCACCAATTTACAGTGGAATTGCACTAGAGATTTAATTTGGCCTACTGCTTTGTTTTCTATGTGTGTGTGTGTGTGTGTCGTCCCCCCCC